>DWDU01003856.1:0-11243 GCA_018245575.1 Jemadia suekentonmiller
GTGCTCTGCCTATCCCGTAAGGGACCTGGCGTCACGTCATAATATTAAAACATACCCAGATAAAGCGTTACATTAATGTTAAGTATTGAATATTACAGAAAGACACTGCTTCGTTTATTTTACTATGAACGGATTATAACAATAGGGGCAGGTTTTAGCGAGTCGAAAAATCAATAAACGATTCACCCCCATTCCAATACCCGCTGGATTTTTTTCTCGAACCCCTTCGTGGGTAGCCAATGGATGGCTGCGAACTATTACAAAACAAAATCCGTTGTAGTTTGTTATCCGCAAGCTATAACCAACTTATACATACGTAACTTGTTTGCTATTATTTGTAACTATGTGAAGATACATGTAAATGATGAAGTTCGCATTCTTTGAAAGGACGTAAACGTAACTGGTGAGACGTGGTAGTGGGAGCGAAGAGCTGTGCTCCATGACGGCCAACCCACACGCCCAGCGTTGGGATTATGGGACAAAACCTCTCAGGGGAGACCTGTGTCCAGCTATGGCTTAAACGGCCATAGTTTTAAGGTATACCGATCAGAAGTATGGTCATCATGATATCTAGGTCAACTCATACACGGTCATTTCGTCGCTAAGTAAGCGGGGGCGTGCGCTATGGTAACGAGACGCCGAATGAACTACATATATACACATTTCTCTGAACACAATTACGTACATAAATAATTTTTCACACATGACATTGAACAAATGCTTGCGGTAAATATTTCTTCACGTGGGAACCGAACCCACAACCCCCGACCTACTCGTAGTTACTCAGAGTCGCTAACTGGACCACCAACAGGTCGATTTATGTGTGGGCGAATTTTTAAGATCACCAGAAACCAGCGTGGCTGTATTAAAAGAGTGACGAACGTGGAGGCGCGGCAGGTCTGTGCAGATAGTGATATTTCGCGCTACGTGCTCTGTCAACACCTCAACGGACATGGCGTAAAGATATGTATGTTTATGACACATCCAAGTGTTAAACGCACCTTTCCCGCACTCGTCGCAAGCGTTCGCCTTGGCCATGTGCGTGTAGCTGTGCACCTTCAGGTTGTCTCGCCTCTTGAACCTCTTGTCGCACACCGCGCACGCGTACGGGCGCGCGCCGGCCGGGCTCCGCGGCGCCGGCGGCGACTGCGCCACCTCGTACAATTCGTCTATCTGCAATCGGTTCACCCTCACGCATATCCGACGACAAAACGTCGCATACGTGATAACATACTCGTGACATATCACGCCTGTATATCACTTAATGCGTCGGACAGGGCAGTGTTGCACACTACCACGTTTAACCGGTCAATGTTCATTTAATTTATTCATTTATTTATTTAATTACGACCAGATCTGTAGACAAATTCGTCGCCCACATCCTCCCTTGACACACTACACCGTCGACCGCAGAAGTCGCTAACACTCGCAACAGAATATTTAATACCAACAACTAACAAGGTTTTAAATGGACGATTGCTTATATGAGGCTACCAGTTTAGCATCGTCTGTATTGTCTTACGTTATTATTTGCTTAAAAATGCAATAATCTTCCTTTTTCATTTGCCACAACATAACTATATACATATATGTATATGAACAGTGCAATTAAATTTATAATATCTTCTCTAATTTGCCATGTTATGATTATTATATTATCATGCCACGTCTCTTATAAGGTAGACAGACAACACGAAGTGCCAAATGTATGTTTAAATATAAATATTACAATGTAAAAACGAAAATTAATACAAATTTCCAATATTCAAACGCTGGACAGTATACTAATATTGAAAAATAATCCTGAGCAAATGGTATTTCAAAAAACATATACCAAAACTTATCCATAGCTCGTAAGATTGTCTTACCCCCTCCCGCATATGAAGACACCCTGACCGCCTCTCTGAAGAGAAATCTGGAATCTTCCACCTTTCACATATATTGCTACACACGGCCCTATTGGACAACTGAGTACCGACATATATTTCAAGATTTGTTTTGGTAATCATTCTCTTTAAAAATACGATCGAGGAGGACTGAACTGACAATTGTTTTTTTATCACACCGGGTCTCTTACGGGGTAGACACAGAGCAGCTACTGCCAAATGTCGCCACTCAACGAACATCGCAACAATGAAGAGCACTTGCCTCCAATTTGACTTCGTCATCGCTCGCGCTATCGTCGGCGAGGTCGGGCAGTATCGCCTCCTCCTCGTACTCGGCCGGCTCCTGCTTCAACTCGGCCACGTCCACGTCGCACACGATTCTGTTCTTCACGCAGATCTTGTTGTGAGTTTGCACGTGCTTCTGGAGGTGATCCTTGCGGTAGAACGCTGGTGGGATTGTTCACTTACTTAGACAATTTGCGGCTAACGTTAAACTTTTATTTTCCAAGTATCGTGTTACAGGGAAAAGGAGAGGGACCGGGGGCGGGGCGGGGCGGGGTGGGGGGTGGGGGGGGGGGGTGACGAAGCTGTTGTACAGTTAATTGACGTAAATTAAAACCTAATCGAGATCTAATTAAAGTTAAGGATATGAACAGGACATGAACCAGTGTGCAATACCCATTTCGTGTGTCAACATCCAGGTATTTTACCTTAGGACAATTTACTCGTGTGAGACAGAGACGATAGTAGAAAGAGACAACCAAAATAATAAATAGTATTTTATGGTCTAAATATATGTATGGCATTTTTATACATGCTCGTAAGTACAGCCGCAGTAATACGATGCCTACACAAATGTATTATCAAATCAATCATTATGAGAACTGTTGTTGACTAAAGCAATGATTAGCCAGCGTTTCCTATCATCGTAACTATCCACTTGTAGTGAAACGACTCAAATGACTAAATACACTATGATACATCATTATGTATCCGATGTATGGCAATAGGCTCGCCATTTATTCCAAAGTGAGACGTAAGCGTAACTGGTGAACCTTGGGAGCGTACTACACTCCTCTGCCTACCTCTTCGGGGAATACAGGCGTGATGGTACCGTTACGTTAATAAATAGTTAAAATCGCCGTGCATTATTTAAACATCACTCAGTGAGACAGTGCGTTTTATTTCGGCTTAAATGTTTATGCTTACCGAAACCGGTTATTGGCGGTTTTAATTTGTCCACAGCTCAAATTTAAAACATGCGGTTAATTTCATGAGTGTCTTAAAAGAAATTATGTGTATATTAAGTGGCAATTTTCTGAATGCGTTCGTATGTTATTGGAAGTAATGATTTTAAAAGGAAATATAATTAGTAAAACAATAAATTTAATTAGCAAAGGAAATATATATTTAGTAAAACCTAACATCACGCCTGTAATTTCTAAAGAGATAGACAGAGGAGTAGAGTACGTACCCGTGTCACCAGTTAATATTTGGTGAGTATATGTATGTGTATATTTAGCGACATTATAATGAACATGAAGAAAACAACATTATTTATATCCAATGTTAACTTTTTTTAGGGGTGTTTTTCTGAACTAAATGAAATTTAAATGGACTCTGTACCACCACTCATTGGCATTATAAGGGGTCTTGTGCACTTGGTGACATCCGCGTGTATCAAAACAGCCCAAGGTTCAGTGGCGGACTATCCGGAGGGGGACAGGAGGGAGGAATGGGCGGCGCCCCCAGCCTTTGGCCCCAGGGGGCCTCCATGTGTCTACCAAGTTCCCGTAATCAAATCCTAAACAAAGTAACATCACGCGCGTAATCCCTGATGAGGTAGTCAGAGGAGTGTAGTACACTCCCACGTTTCATCAGGTACGTTTACGTCTCACTAGGTAATAGATGGTGAGCCTTTTTCCAAACATCGGGCACATATACAGATTGCGAGCCAATACCTACTCGAAAATCGAAGTTAGAAAAATTCATAGTGCCCGACTCGGGATTTGAACCCAGGACCTCTCGATTGGCAGTCGCGCTTGCAACCAACACGACCAACGAGGCTATCAAAACAAATCTAAACAAGGTTTTAAAATATGCTCGGCATCGACGGACAAGATGTCGTTTGTGGATCACAATTTTTAAATTAACCTTACTTCTAATACTTAACTTTATAATGTCTATACAAGTTTTCAAAATAGCATCAACTTAGACTGCGGGCCGCTATCAGTTTTGCGGGTGAACCTCTGACAGGCTTAGACCGCCATTGCCAAAACTTTTAATTTCCCTTACTGCACTGTTAAGCAATAATGACCCTGAATCGTCATCATCATCAGCCTATTGCAGTCTACTGCTCGACATTCGTCTCCTCCGAGGGGCTATGCCAATTACCTCCACACTTCGCATGCAGGTTGGGAATCGATGAACTCTTTACAGTGCACTTAAAAATCACAAAGACAAAAGTGAGCGTAAGATTTAAACCCAAAACGGAGCACGATATTTAAATCTTAACCATTTAACTACTAAACTATCGCTTGCTGACGAAACCATGGATTAAACAATAAAATCAAAGAACATCTGTGAACTTCTTGCAAACGACGAGCGTTTTATTATGTTCCTTTACAAAATACACAGTATAAGAAGCAAGGGGTGGATTTTTTGAGGAAGCTCTTCCGTTAGGAAGGGATGTGTCGTAATATGTCGGGGGAGAATGGAGGGTTGGGTTTTTTTGGTCCGAAAACTATTGCTAGGGAAGTATTCAAACTTTTATGTGTCATGTGTAAAGGGATATGCACATAGATTAGAATAAAGTAAGGTAAATGTATAAATAGACTCGAAAGCAGTTTAGCAAATATGGTATTTGAAACTTTGAGATTCACTTTACATAGAGAATTTGCTATGTTTGTTATATAAAATGTTTGCACTATGTACAAAATAAATTTTCAATACAAATACGCCAAACATTATACAAAACTATCATAGTATAATATGTATCAAATGTTTCGAACTTTGTGTTGACTCACATGTAAAATTCTTTAAAACTCAGCATCAAAATATTATTATTAGAGTATCATAAAGCCGGATTAAATTGTGAAATTATAACATCAATATCACTGCTAGACATAGGCCACCCCTGAGGGGTTCCTGTCCATAATCCCAGTGCTAGGCATTCGGTTTGGAGATTGCAGGCCATGTCTTCATACAACATATGATACATAAAATTACCATATATACATTATTTTATTAAGTAATTAGCAATACTTACATTTATCACAAACGGAGCAGTTCAAATTCTTGTCACCGCCATGAATCGAACGGTGTATGTTCAGGTGCTCCTTACGTTTGAACGCTTTGCCACAGTCAGGGCAGAGATGCGGTCTTACTTCTAAATGGCCCTGGGTGTGCCTCTCTAGGTGCTCCCGCCGTTTCAGACTAAGAAACATATTATATTGTTTAGAAAACAACTAATGATTTAGTCAATGTTATTCAGTGTTTCCCAAATTCAACATTCACCCTTTGTAGTTAAATGTCTATATAAGTATATATTATAAATAGTTTATATCATGTGTAATGATTTTATTTATTTTGTTACGGGTCTTCTATACCAGTTGATAATAAGAGTGTTTAACTTAATCATAAGAATGTTTATGTCTTAATCGAAATCAAAAATTCTTTTTGGCTTCGATGAGGGAAGATCTAATGTAGCACTACTGTGAATGAACTGAATTAGATGCATTTTGTAACAAAAAAGGTTTTGATATTGTTACTCATTCACTTAAGTTCAAGTTCATTGTTACCATATTATTATGAATGTGTCACAATAAATTGTATAAATGAATGTTTGAAAAATGTAACATCACACCTGTAATCCTCGAAGGGACAGGCAGAGGAATCTAGTAACTATACTTTCATGTTTCACATTTACATTCCAAGATGGAATAGGTGGCCTAGTATAGCCTATTGTTATACACTGGATACATTTCCAGACCCCGAGCCACTAGTAGAAAACTCTAAATTAGAAAAATCTGATAGGCCGACCTAGAAATTGAACCCAGGACCTACCAAATGACAGTTGCCCTTGCAATCGACATGACCAACAAGGCAGTCAATGAATGTTTAATTTACTATTAATTCATAAAAAAGATTATACTTTTAATAGATGAATATAAATATCATCTTCAACATCACCATCAACCTGTCTGAGTTCACTGCTGGACATAGGTCAGGCAATATGTTTATAGATATAATTTATAATAGTTTAATTTTATATTTCCAAACAAAATACGCCAATAAATATATACTTAGGTGACTATTGATTTTAAGGAGTTTAATATAAAACAATAAATAATTAAATATATGAATGATTAAGTTCTTAACATGTTTCATAAAGAATTGTTCCCGATGACAATACCATTTACATTTTAAACTGTGCTTCACTATAATTACTATTTAAGAATGAATACAATTGACAATTTAAGAAAAACTGACTAAAATAGTAAAGTGTGGTTATAATTAACTTTCATTAATGTTCGCTTACATACATACATATCATCACACCAGCTCTCTCACGGGGTAGGGTATATTGATTATTTTATTTATTCACGGCATATAATTAAATATATTTATGTTGAAAATTTAAACTACTCACCCAACACCACATATTCCACATAAAAATCTGAATTCATTGAAATGCAAGAACAGATGATGTTCTAAGAACTCCTTGTCGTGATGCTTCACTGGACACTCTTTGCACCCATACTGAACATTGCCATCTGTGTCTCTGGTGATGGAGGCTAGTGCATACCTCCCAATCTGTCCTCTCCTATACACCATGTCCTCTAAAATATTTATCTGTATATAATGCTTTTTAAGACTACTGAAACATTTTCATTGATTTTATTGTATATTTATATAAATACGTATGAATTAGTAATTTCATAATTTATTATGTGACTATTCATATATTTATGTAATATGACATTTAGATGCACATAAAATATGTTTAAGTAATAAAAAGGAATTTTTAAAATTGAAATGTCATAAATACCTTCGTTATTGGTTTCCATTTTAAAATTTCCGATTGTAGGTAATAAAGTTAACTAATACACAAAACTTAGAAACAGAGTAAAACTTTCCCACAGCTGCGCCAACCGTTACCGATTACAGAATAAAAAATAAAAGCTTGAAATAGTGATCCCTCCCCTGACAACGGTTTCACCCAAAGCCCGGTCTCCCCTCCGAATAGGGGTGACTACCCTTTGTCTGCCTTGACTTCCCCTACAGAGGGGAGGGGACCCCACTTCGGCCGGCTAGGAGGGTGGGCTGCACTTTACCCCAACATTGATTCAAAATCCCTCTACCTGAGTCCCAATCACAGTGTACAGTGAAAAGTAATAATAATATCGTTCACTATTGTACAAATCACACACTTTATGAACGTTATGACAGTCTAATTTTTTTCGCGGATAAATCTTCGCCTGTTACCTTCACTGAATGTTTTCAATGAGACATTGTAATAATAAAAATATTGAAGCTAACAGGTCACAAACATGCACAATTCAAAAGCTTGAAAAGCTTTGATATCTGAATGTTTTGAAAACAAAAATAAGTTCGAAACTTTCACGAAAACAAAGTAATCACAAAACAACAACACAGAACGACAGAGTGTTTTCAAATGCCGATAATTGAACGAGAATGAATGAGGGCGTAGAAGTGAGAGCGGCGAATGGGTATTGTGAACTACGACGCGACAGCTGTAGACAAATTAAAATTTGCTTCGAGTCATACAGCCAAATCTAGTTTATTTCATGATGGAACTAAGGAAAACAATATATTACGTAGTAATAAAATGTATAGATAACTTTACTGTTACCATCATGCAGTTCCATAAAAACAAATTTTGGACTCGGATCCTGTCTTTTGGTTTTGTCCCATAAATACTGAATTAATCTTTACAGATTTTTTTTATTTCATTTTAAATAGTTGATACTATCACTTCTCTGGATAATAACTAAACATGTATTTTAGTACGACCCAAAATTACAATTCAACACATAATTTTAAGAGTGTATGTTATGTCATGTCACCTGATGTCACAACCTATGTCAATTCTTTAAGGTTATGATTTACTTGATATTTGTTTTGGTTATTATCACTTAGAAATATATTATATACGTTTGTGTTTTATTCTAGTGTGATAAGTGAATGCTAGTAAACAGAAATTTATTAATATATAATTAAGTATTCCACGAACTAATAAAAGTATGCTGGACAAAATGGATTACAACAGCAAATTAGAAGAACTGGCTTTAAGCCTGTTTAAAATAGATGCTGTCAAGTTTGGACAATTTACCACGAAGAGTGGCATCAAGACACCAGTGTACTTTGACTTGAGAGTTATAGTTAGCTATCCGGATGTTATGGTAAATGACTTAAGATAGCTCGTTTTAAAAACTTGTTAATTTAAACTTTTAGGTTATCTAAAAAAAATATAAGTAGCTAGGTAGCTCCTATAGTACCGTGCTCAATAGAATTCTAAATTAAAAAATAACAAAGAATATATGGTTTTGTGGAATAAGCAAAACTTTCATAATACTTATATGATTACACATTACGAACCTGACAATAAAGCTCAAGCGTAAACATAACATCACACCTGCAATCCTTGAAGAGGTAGGCAGACAAGTGCAATACACTCCCACATTTCACCATTTACATCTATGCCCCACTCCCTAGTGGTCCCTACTATTCCCAAATAGTTGGTGAGTTTCTTGACATGCATCAGGCATACATCTAGTCTCCGAGCCACTATTAGAAAATCTAATCTAAAAAAATCCAGTAGCACCCAACCTGGGATTTGAACCATTCTGCAGTCGCGCTGCAACCAACACAACCATCGAGGCCATGAACAGTCAAGCTTAAGGATCAATTAATTTAAAGAAATGTTCACAGTTTTTAATATATATGATACTAAAATATTTAGCACTTTTATTAAATATAGTGATATCTACCTACCCTGTAAGGGAGCTGGCAAGATTTTATAATAATAATAACAATTAATAGTTTGTGAAAGTGTTTATCTGTGTTAGTGTATCTATATTACTTCAAATGCGAAAAATTCCTAGTACTGAAAGTGTATATTCATATAGAAATATGTTTCAGGAGCTGATATCAGACCTACTGTATGATTTTGCACTGAAAGAAAATAACTGCAATCATTTATGTGGGGTTCCATACACAGCATTGCCCATCGCAACTCTTCTTAGCGTGAAAGCGAAGAAGTCAATGCTCATGAGAAGGAAGGAAGTAAAATCGTACGGAACCAAGAAGGTCATAGAAGGCCACTATGAAGCAGGTGAAAATTGCCTCATCGTAGAAGATGTAGTTACGTCCGGTTCCAGTGTGATGGAGACAGTGAATGATCTGCGTAGGGAAGGCCTCATTGCAAATGAAGCGATAATTGTTTTGGATAGAGAACAGGGTGGCAAGGAAAATCTGGACGCAAACAGTGTGAAAATGAATTCTCTGTTTACTATAACGCAACTCATGTCTATCCTGGTAGCCCATAATAAAATAACGAGACAAATGGAACTTGAAGTGGCAAATTATCTGGCGGATGTACAAGCTCCTGTGCCTGGTATGTACTTTAATATTTTGATATATGATACATATCTATGATCTGGGATTAAATAAGTTATATGGGTATCATATATTATCATTGTCCAAGTCATTGTATACTTAATTTACTTATTTACTCATGTACATGTATATAATCTGTGAATATGGGCCTGACCCCAAAGTGCACAGAGGCTGTGTTGTGGCCAGCCAACTATAAACATACATACAATTTGGCACGGACCTTGTACAAAAACATACATTATAGATTTTATGCTGTGAAATACTAAAATGAGTTGTATTTCCTTTAAAGGCATACATTTCTAAGATATTATGCATACTAATCTTTATGATGAAACTTGCTTAAGTGGTGACAGTCATTATGTAATGTTTTAAGAAATGCTCAACGAACATTGTCCATCACAGTTAATACAAAGTGTCACTGAGTGTCCAATGTTTCTAGGTACATTTGTAAGTTTGTATTACTTCTCAAGATTTTTGGGTTATTTTGGGTTCTACTGGGTGATCCAAAAAATACATACATGTATATTGTAGCCTAGTTCATAGACCAGGATTATAAATTTCTTTCCAAACATTCCTATTGTATATTAATTGCAGTGCCAGCAATCGACAGAATTTTGTTGACATATGAGAAGAGAGCAGAACTAGCGACAAATTTTATTGCAAAGCAACTCTTCAACATCATGGCAATTAAGAAGACGAATCTTTGTCTCTCAGTAGATCTGACTTCGGTTACAGGCATTCTTGACCTGTTAGAGAAAGTCGGCGAACATATCTGTTTAGTGAAGACACATATAGATATAATTGAAGATTTCAATGAAAATTTTGTTCTGAACTTGAAGCAGTTGGCACAGAAATTTAATTTCCTTATCTTGGAAGACAGGAAATATGCTGATATTGGCAATACTGTGTCTCTGCAATACTCAAAGGGTATATACAAAGTGGGCCAGTGGGCGGACTGTGTTACTGCACATTCCTTGCCCGGAGAGGGTATTTTGAAAGCATTGAACTCCTCTATGAGCGAGGTCAGACATGGTGTTTTTCTACTTGCAGAAATGAGTAGTGAGGTAACTATTTATTATTTAATTTATTGGGGTGCATGTAACAAGCCTCCCCTAGTCACAACTATATCTAATCAAGTATGAACATATACTGCCCGGCGCACCCTTGCGATTTAATGACGATGGCTAATCATTCATGATCAGCTATCGACTCAACTATTAAAATAAATTTATAGGATGAATTTGAAAATAATTATGCCCTGGCTTCGAATTCCTGTATTAATGGATTTTTCTGTCTGAGATTTTCTAGCAGTGGTTTTGGGTGTGTGCACAGAGAAGGGCAATAAGCTCACCTCTTCGGGGATTACAGGTGTCAGGTCAGCTACTACTAGAAAATCTAACATAGAAAAATCCAATAGTGCCTGACCGGGGATCAAACCCAGGACTTTCAAATCAGCAATCATACTTGCAACTAATACGACCAATGGAGGCATATAAATGAATGTAATTGAGAATACCACTTCTTTTATTCACATTTTATTAATCTACAGTAATCATGATTGTTAACAGTTTCATATTATATTATTAGAAAAAAAACTATGTTTTTGGAAATTCCTTCTTCTAAATAAAATTCTTGGTGAATCATCATCATCATCCCCACCGTTTTCGGTGACGGCGACTTACTGCATGTTAACTAGACTCTGTTGGTGTCATGTTG
>DWDU01003857.1:0-11243 GCA_018245575.1 Jemadia suekentonmiller
ACATCACGCCTGTAATCCCCGAAGAGGTATGCAGAGGAGTGTAGAACACTCCCACGTTTCACCAGTTACGTTTACGTTACAGATATGTATAGATAGACTTTAATATCTATAGATTCAAACACACGCCGCCATTATAGACTTGGTTAAATAGTTGGATGTGTAAAATTGATTTAACGGAAATCATTTCATTTCTTGGTTTACTTCTTAGCTGTGTACCTATATATAGCAACCTGAACATTACAGATACCCAGGTATATAATAGAAAAAACTATTTAAACGTCTCTAACTAAAAATATTACTGCAAATACTTGACAATTTAATTTGTGTCTAATTCTTTAAAAGCTTGAAGGATCCTACATGCAGTAGTTTCAGAAGGTTGTTAGATGATTAAAATTGATTGAGCAACCAAGAAAAAAAGAATTTAAGTAAAAGTTGTGCTTTTTAGCATTTTCATTACTCCTCGAATTACGAACATAATTTCAATAAAATATGTAATGTCTTGTAACTGTAAATATCTGCAAATTACTAAAATATTAGCTTATTAATGATTAAAAATATAAATTGTTATGAATGAAACAGATGTGGATGTGAATGCGATTCACATCATTGACTGCTAATTAAAATTAACGGTTACTTTTTATATCTACGATCGAAATACATTCCGTGTTTAGATTCTTTAAGTATTACAGGATTAGATAATAATATTGTAGTTTGCTTTCCATTCTGCATAAAGTTACACTCTATACCCATATTATTTTAGCTTTATCTAATATGCATTCCATTTTATGTTTACCGTTTTATTTGTTACTTGTTCATTCACTCCTTTAATTTATATTTTCAAAGGCATACTTCATTGGCTTTATTTTACTTCTTGAAAATATATTACACATAATACCTAAAATATATATTAACCAGTGTAACGTAACTCAGTGTAATGTAACTCTTAACTAATTCTACTTCAATTGTTTTTGCTGCTTTTATTTTCTTTCGCTAGGTTTGAAGTTTAATTATAGTAAAAGTTAAGTGCAATGTTTATTTATTGCTAATAAAAATGGTTTTACAAATAAGATCAACTTGAAACCGTATAAAGAAACGTATTGTATTGTATTTATTTATGTTTATATTATAGCTTTGCGCGTTGCGCGCGCATAGCATCTGCCTGACCGACTATGGCGGACTGGCAATGAATGATGTTTGTAGTCTTTTCTAAATCGAAAAGTATCGACGGTATCCAATGGCATAACCCCGGTTTTCTGTAAAAATTGTACATTGTAAATAGTCGTGTGTACATATAGTAATTATATTTGTGCTCGTTTTGTTTAGAATTTGTGTGAATAGTGTATTATTATATCAGTATATCGGACGCCGACAAAATTGAAGATCCAAAAGTTAGTTCGTTTATTTAATGCATAACACTTAGATGTAACAATCACATAGAAATTTAACTTTTGTTCATCAACATTGTATAGATCTACTTATTTTCGATCTATGATACCGACCGATGCAGTTTAATGCAATATTTTGATGCGGCTGTCATCGCTGTTATATTAGTAGCTGTCATTACAAAGACAAAAAGACTATTATAGTCTTTAAAAGGATTAAGTAAAAAATCTCCCTGCAAATTGAAGTGTAGATGATGTATTATAGTTAAATTAAAACTGAATAAAATCGCTGTTACTGTTGTATATATCTGTAAAGCTAAGATAGCAAGATAGCCTGTGTTTATATTTACGAAGGTTAAAGGCATAGCCAAACTGAATGCTCGAGCCTCACGGGAGTCCGATGAAGTGGCCGGGGACAGGGGCCGAGGAAGACGCGGCCGAAGTTGGATTGCCGGGAACGCGTGCCTCTCAGGCTCGAACCCAAGACGATGCCGCTGTGCACTATGTATTTCCGCGAGACCCTCAAGAGACGGAATTGTCCTCTTTAGGTCCCAAGCAACGCTGGGCGGTCGGTGACGACGGCATTGTTGAGGTGTGCTTGCATACTTTATCACTTGTTTATTTGTTGTCATGTTCATTCATTGAGTATATACACTCATTAATTATTTAAAATCACAGTTCTTTCATTGAATTTCCTACAAATATTCATAGTCTTACAGTAAACATCAAACTCTGAAAGTTATTACAGTCAGTTTACACAGGTTATATACACAATCATAGAAGTAACTTGTTTGTTTATTAATATAGGAAACATTTTAATGTTAAATAAATCTGGGTAGTGTGATAATGACTATCATGTAGAATATGTTTATTATGGTGTATATTTTATAATAATTTTCATACTGTGCCATAATAGCATGTCTAATTGTAATGATATTTTGCCCTTAAAATAATTTACTTTATTTAAGGCCAATATTAATTTACTGTACAAGTGTGTTTAAAGTATTTGAAGGTTATATTTGAGCAATATCGAGTATTATGTAAAGGATAATTATGCTTTCTGTCCTGATATTTGTCAAATTGTCAGTTAAATAAGTTCAATCCAATTGTTTTCTCTTACAGAACCAGGATAAATGGAAAAATCCCACATCAATCTCAATAAATAATATGCATCAACAAGGCCCAGCGCACATGAAAATTTCACAAGCAAATCAGCAACAATACATTAATCAGTCTATAGTGTCATCAGTTGGTGCTTTGGCCATAAATACAACAGTTATTGGAAGTCATCCGGCCCATTTAACTACAAATATGGTACACACTCAGTTGGCACCACTACAGAACCATACTCTGGGCAACAACTTAACCATACAGAACAGTGCTATGATGTTGCAACCCCTCCAGGGTATGCAAAATGCGCCCCAGTTGGGCCAACAAGGATTGTATGATGTACATCAACACCCTGGCAATCCAATGCAGGCTATGAATGGAATTGGCAAAAACCATGAGCATCTTTTGTATCTAAGTCAGGCTGGAATGCTCGCCACACCAGGAACCAATCAATTCTTGCAGCAAGGACAAACTCAACTTGGCCTCACACCTGTTCCCGCTGTTCGTAATCAGGTAAGACAACACTTTTTATATGTGCACAATCCATTTCTAGATTTATCATAATTGTATGTGTTGTAATTACTAACCGTTTAACACCAAGTTAAAATTATGTTTGTCACTTTTTATGAACCATGAAAGTTTATATTTATTTTAAACTATGCTTTACCTGTTTATGTACTAGTTTTTAAATATAAGTATGTAAATATTGTAATGTAAGCAAGCACCACATGCACTGGTGGTACTTCACACCTTATTTTCCTTCAGTACATGTAATATGATTACACTTTCAAAACCAAATTATTATTATGTATATTAATACACAAACATTTATAATAACAATTTATAAATTATTGCATTTCTAACAAAATATATAGGTTCTAATGCTTTTCATAATATGTATTATGCTCTTAATATGCAATAATTTGCCTGTAGACAGGTTGACAATATGATTCTGAAATTTACAACTGTATGGAGCACTAAATATTTTTGTCTCAATTTAATTCAAATTAATATTTATGTCACGAGACATGAAACTGTTTAAATACACTGTTTTGTGAAAATTATACACTTTTGTCATTCAAATGTTTTGTTTGATAAAAATGCATGTCCATAATATAATGTCTTAAAAATTTTTAATATGACAAATTGTACATACAAAACTTATTATAAGACTGTGTTGTATTTTATATAAATTATGATATTTAAAAAATGGGATTCATCTATGTAAACAGTCTGATATGAAAATATTAAAATTTTCAAATTATAAGTGGTTATTTTTACAAATTCATGTATTATTTATTATATTTTTAAATTTAACCTTCACATTTATTAACATAACAGTAAATGTTATTGAATCATCTTGTAGATCTGTTTTATGAACTCACCGCTTTGTGCCAAAACACTATTAACATTATATCAAAGACATTGGTTATAATCATTCCAGTGTTTCCACTTGTTCCATGAAATTAAAACTTCTATGTACATATATACACACAGATGGTTTAATTTATTTTTATATGTAAATCAAGAATTTGATATTAATGTTATTATCTGTTACGATGTTTAAATGACATCATGAAAGACACCTTCATTTACCAATCAGTTTATTATGCTTATGGTAAAATAAGGCGAATCTTTATTAAGTTGATATAAAAATACCAATGACTGTTAGCTGTCCATATCCAGCAGCTTTATATAATAATTTGAAATAGTGATATAATATTTGCCCCCGTTAAAAGAATGAATTGAAGCTTTGGCCAATTACACTATTGAGATCCTTTCTACTAATTCTTACTGCAAAATTGAAGCAAAAATAAAAGTACTAAACATAATGTTCATTCGTTTTTTTACAAATCTAACATCTTTTCTTCAGTTATAAGATTGATGAGTGATAAGTAAGTAAGATTGGATAATATTCATTTCACGTAAGTATCTTATAGTGAACTACAAAATATTAAAACATACTGCATTTATTATTATCAAGTTCAAATTCAAATATCATTTGTCAAAAGTGTAATCAACTGTTTTGGTACTAAGGTTTTTAATTGTCGAATCACCTCTATTTTATTACGGAGTTATCCTGCCACTTAATAATATTTAAACAAATTCACATATTCTCTCGCTTTATTTATGACTATTAAAATTCTCTTTTTACTATTAACAAGTAAACTACACTAATCTAGTTAATGTTTATCTATCAATAGATTGGTAAAACAGATAAAGACACTTATGAGTGTACCTGTTTGTAATGTTCAAAATACAATTATCAGAAATGACAATTTGTATATTTCCCGTAAATGAGGGCTCACTAAATGATTAATTCCTTATCTAATTTGCCTATGTTAACAAATTGTGTGTCAACACATCACATCATGTGTTCAGTGAACAAACAAATATCTCCTTCATCCATGGATCACCACTTTTGTCACAGTGGTGCTAATATCATGGCCATTGTTAAAGTTTAATGATAAAGGTGATGTTGGTGATGAAAAGTGACATCTCAGTAAAATGTTTTTGTGCAGCTATGAACAGTGTATTTATGACAAATTCTCTACAGTGTATCATTGAATTAAGAATAAGAAATAGATTCAAACAGAGATGCACATCATACTGCTGGTAGTTAGTTTCAAATTAAGTATTATATTTTCAATCTGTAAATTCCAATAATTATTTTTGAAAAATTGGTGCACAGTGTTGAAACATACAAGGGTGGAGGGGAGGGGGTTTAAGTAGTAAAAGCCTCAAAATTCTCTCATAACTATGTTTCCTTCAGGTACTAGTTTATTAACATAATGTCCAATTAAGTTATCTGAGAATAGAATATTCTTGTTCATCATACAATACTTTTTTCTACTAATTGATTTATTTCTGTAAGTTCACTTGTCTATACTGGAACTGTGATAATGCTATTTATATTGCAATTGCTATATACAAATTTATGATAAATGATTTTTATAAATCAATCAACATATATTATACATCTAACTGCTTAATTAACATATTTTTAGTCCCTACTAGTTCTTGATCTACATATACAAGCTCCTCCACTTTCAGTAAGGTTCCTGTCTCCCGTGCATATATGATCATGTACATAAAAACTCTTGAAACATTTAATAACCAAAGTATCTAATTACATACTTTCTTATGATCTATTTCTGAGCATATGTCTTCCTTAGACAGGAGGCCCATTAGATCTGCAATATTAGGTAATGTACATAGTACACCACTGAATATGTTGAGGCTATATCTGGATTTATTTTCAGTGTTAGAATGTACTACTAACTGTACTAACTACAGTCCATTGTTAATATCATGGAAACATGTTCTTTTTGAGTCATACAATTTTTGAACTTATTTATCAGAGTCTTACCTATTTCAATAAAGTTCATTTTTTCTCATACCCATGTTTACTTTCATTGGCTTTAGTAAACTTTATTTAGACAGAGTAGTTTGTTTTGCTTCCTAATAATGGAATACCCTGCTACAAAATACTATTGATATGGCTTGCCGTTTAACATGATAAATAGGAAGGAGGGAATGTGGTACATAATTTTGTGTGAAATGTTGCAGAGTCCTTGTCTGGTCTTGAGATGTGTATTTTTGCTTCATTGTAGCGGTATTTGTATTTTCTAAGACCAACAGATAATGAGACATGATCTTCCTCATACTTCATCTAACCCTGTGAGTTTTGAGTAAAATATATTGATATTCCGAATTCAAATCAGGATCTTAATAGAATTTCAAGTTAATATTTCTATTTGTAGCTCAGAGTCAGGATTTGTGCAAAGTGTATGGCAATAGGTTCACCTCTTATTCTGTAGTAGGTTGTAAATGTAACTGACAAAAATTGTAGGTGTACTACACTCCTCTGCTTACCTGTTCAGGAATTGCAGCTATGATTTCCATTTGCTCATATTATTAGGCCTCACACAGCTTGTTCTTACATGTATGAATGATGAACATAGAAGTAACATGTCAGTTTTGTTTGGACAGAGATATGTGGCACTCAGCACTCTCAGTTTACCCCATAAGGGATCTGCTGTAACGATATAATAACATGTTCAATTTTATATTTCTGAGATCCATATACAAATTGTGTTTAAAATTTATATCACATGCTCAACTTTTAACCTATTTATTGTTGGCTTGTGGCTTAAGATCATTTCTACCATTTAATGATGAGACTACTACTACTTACATAATTATATAAATCTATATACATATAAGAGATTTTCTATGTATATAGTGACTCATTACGATATCTCT
Source organism: Jemadia suekentonmiller (assembly GCA_018245575.1). NCBI lineage: Eukaryota > Metazoa > Arthropoda > Insecta > Lepidoptera > Hesperiidae > Jemadia > Jemadia suekentonmiller. Next base: position 6,759 of record DWDU01003857.1, read on the forward strand.
GGAACTATAAGCCTAGAGATGTGAAATTTTAGCAGGAATATTTCTTTCGCTAAATATAGATCAGCAAAGAACGAGATGAAATTCCACCCCAAAGATGATTGGGGGGACATAAACAATGGAAAATTGATATTTCCAAACTACAGCTCTAACAAATTCGAAATTTGTTAGGAATATCTTTTTTAATTCGTTGAGGTCGGAGAGCGAGGGCGAGAGTGTGGGAAACGGAGAGAGGGAGGGGGACAGGGAGAGGAACAGGAGAGGAAGAGATTTTCAATCACGTTTGTAGGTAGAATTTCGTAAAATGTGTTTTTAGTTGACCTCAATGTATCAAAAAAGATATACTATTATAATCTATAATTTACATTAAATTTTAGTATTCCACGCGACGTTGCGGGAACAGCTAGTATCAACTAACTGTAACAAAGCATTCTAAGGTAATCTAGGCTCATCAAGGTGTATATGAAGTGTTAATGTTCTATAACGAAACATGGAGAATAAATAGTTTTTGTGCTAGCCAGAAAACTTCATTACAGTGTTAATCAATAGGACACTAAAAAATCTCAATGGGTTAATCAAAATAGCTGTATTATAGATTGTATATGCTGCATATTTAATTATAAAAACGTATACTAATAATATAATAGTGTAGCAGAAGTCGAATGGCTTTTTCCAATACCTTATGAGAAATGTAAAGTTCTATTTGATTTGTAATATTTACTATAATCTAAATCCTCATTATCTTATCTTTTTTACTAGTGTGATATACATAATATAGTAGTGTTTTGAACAATAAACGGAAATTGGTAGACAAAACTGCATGGGCTTCCAAGTTAAATATATTTATAAATTTAGTTACGTTTTTTTTTTTTAGTTATAGAAAAAAGGAGTGCCCACCCAGAGTCCGCTAATTCAGCCAAAATTCCAAAGTTCTTTGTGAAAACTTCCTATAATCAAGACTGGTTTTCATCACCCAAGTATAAAAAGTCCCATTCCAATTTATCGTAAGAATATAAACTATATTAGTTGTGTTTAAAAACTGGAATCTATTCTGGTTGAGAATATTAAACACTTTACTTTATAGTGTAGGCAGATATATATAAAATTCTATAAGATATATATAAATTTCTAGGCTTAATGTACGTGATTAAAAGCTGATAAGTTACCAAAGTAAATTGAATTGTATGGACAAATTGAATAGTATGGATAACAATAAAGTCCAATCCAAATATTTGCAACTGTACCTGTTTATTCAAGAAATAGTCCTGACAGTCTTACAATTGAAAGTTGATAAGTTATTTCATAATAAGTATTCTAATTTAAAAAAACATGTATTTCTTTTAGTGGTCGATCTACTACGTTTACAACGTAAATTAAACATTTGTATTAAAAATCATTAGTTACATATTTTGAATTTCATACTCATAATCCGTATGTATTATCCTATAACAACAATGAAATCAACAGGGAAATCTAAAAATTTAAAGCTTGCAAACCGTTACCAGAGTTACGTTCTGAAATTATCAGTTATTGTATTGAGCGCCATCTATGAACCATCACCTTAAAACTCTCACTGTGCGACGCTCCCGTATATAGGGAAATTTAACGCAGGCGCTGTGGTCGGCGTACGTCCTTTGTTCGAAACAAGTCAACATTGTACTTTTTGAGTTTGGATCTTTCCTGTTTCATTTCGCTGCTAATAAAGGGTCTAGTGTAAGAAATGTGCTGTGTTTTTATTATGTGTAGTGCAAATACTGTGTGGAAATAAGTGTTCAATGTGTAATATAACAGTTATCGCGTTAAGCTTTCGTTAAAGTACATGACCGAGCTTTAGGTGGATTGTACGCATGAAACCTTTGAGTGGCTTTTTTTTCGAACCTAATGTTAAGGATATGGGCCCCGACATGGTAAGTTTATGAAGTTCGTATGGTAGATTATTGTTCACTAAAGCCGTTTTAAGTCATGAAGTGACGAAAATCTTGTTTTTTCAATGCAACAGGTTCGTTTTTGTTTTGTTTACTTGTCACCGGCGTCCGCCATTTCTGGTTAGTAATTATTTCGTCCACCGGTCGCTATCTTTTACAGAAATGTATCGTCAACAATCTGAAGCAAGCAGCCTATTTTAATTATTACGAGATATTTCGTAATATCATCGCAATTGTCACCAATTATGTTATTTCTCGTTCGAAGTCATAGACTGATAGGAGACTCGGACTCCACGGCTGCCGCCAGTAAACGTTAACAGGAAGCACGTTTTGTACTGTGAATCTGAAAAACGATCTTATTTATATTCTTCGTGTATAAAATAAATAAGCCTGAACATCTGATTTTTTTTGAAGCACAAACAAAAAAGTGTATTCTTAAATATAAACAATGACTTATTCTCATAAAGGTTAGCTTTACTTAAGTAGGTACTGTTTCTAACGAACTTCAGCGAATGAAGGATTGGTTGTCTCAGACGGCCTATGGGCCATATCCTAGACCATTTGTAGGAATGTCTCACCATACATCTGAGGTGGTTTGAAGTTTAAAGCACTTCATAATTCTTCAGTGTGGACTTAATCGTGTAACAAACGGAAACAACCGAATAAAATAATATTTATCAGATGCCTAATACTATTGCTGATGTATGTTAAATTCACACATAAATCTTGAAAGTTATTATTGTGTCATTATGAATTATTTCATAGATTAATAACAAACAAAAGTCACCTAAATTGATGATTTGCCTTTGCAAAAAAAAGAACCAATTTTATTCAAAGTCAATAAATTTATGTACAATATAAAGCTAAGTTTGTTAATAGAACGTGAAGAACAGATGTGAATAGTGATAATGTTGGACGACAGATTGAATTAATACATGTTACAGTGATGCAAGCTATAAAGTGAGTTCAATAAATAGTGATTAAATTGGATGTTAATTATTTTTATTATATGTAATTATTGCAGTTTCCTTATGTTTGTAGTATAAATGTTAATCAAGCTGAATTGCTCACATGTCTTGTGCTGTTGTAGCCATGTTGGTTATGTTATCGGCACTGTTGCATGTGTGTTATGTGTGCTGTTTCTTAATACTCAATATTATTGTAGTATTAAGAACACAGGTTGATCTATGTTATATTGGTAATAGCTGAATGGGGCTTTGCAAAAATTGTAATATATACTGTGTGTGAAGACATCAAATAAAATTTGTTAAAATCTTAGAACCCACTGTGAACTATGAGACTATATTATATTCCTGATGTGGAATAATTGTTTTTTGTAAAATTTTATGACTTTCGTAAGATCTATTTAAGTTAAAAGAGGGTTTTGCTTTTGATATCAATTATAGCAGTACAATTAGAAATTTATCAGAAAAAAACCTTTGGTGTATTTGTTACTGTATATCAGCTGTACTGCTACACTTACAGGTTTGTAAGATGCAACAGGCAGACACATAGACAAAAATATCTCAAGATTCCTCGGTGATAGCAGAGTGATCATTTTTAATACAGATTGGTATTAGTAATTCCTGGCCAGCTATTACAAAAAAAAAAATGTCTGTTATTTGTACCACATAAAAAAAGCTATTGTTTACTTATACAAATATATGTTTTTTTGTTTTAAAACATTTAATAAATAATATTTATAAACCTAATTTTTTCTATAAAGTAAACGTTCCTATCAAAATAAAAATTTGTGAATGCTATATATACATTGTATGTTATAATTTTATGCCTTTGGAATTGAGCAGTTCAAGTTTGGTAGATTCTTATTAATATCCTTATGTTAGCTACATGACATTCCATATACTTTGGCAACACTAAAACATACTCCGCTATGATAAGGGTTGAATGATATCTTTTCACAACATAGCTAATTTTATGTCACTGTAGAAGATGGAGATATTGAGCATGATTTCAAACAAAATTTGAACTTATCATTATCATAAATATAGTATTGCAAATGGCCATTTTATGAATAATCAAGCTCATAAACTGATCTGCCCAATTCTAAAATTGTACTAACATAATGTACACATCTGTAAGTCAATGTATGCATGATCAATGTTTTAGTTGAACAATCAAAATTTGCATGCACAGAAATGAATGCAAATAATAAATGTGCTGATATTCATGTTGCAATGCATTTATGTGTTTATGCAATAAGTATGGTGTTAAGTAAAATGTAAGATGGGGGCACAATTTATTCAGTTCAGCATTGTGTTCGAAGAAAAGTTGTCTTTATTTTATAATAAGCAGAGAGGTATTTTTTCTACTCTCGTATTTTCTTGGATAATTAACAACTGAATCTCATATTACTCTACAAAGGCCCACAACTTTTTACATGTTTACAATTCATCACTTGTTCTGTAGCTAATTGTTATTCTTTTACAAAAACTCATAAATGCCTAAACTATAATGCATGAACTGTAAATTAATATGTTTCACATGAATTTTATACCTATTATAAAAATTCATTCTTAAGTTTATTCCCTGCCCTGACATG
>DWDU01003858.1:0-11242 GCA_018245575.1 Jemadia suekentonmiller
ACCTATTCCATAGTGGGACGTAAACGTAACTGGTGAAACGTGGGAGTGTTCTACACTCCTCTGCCTACCTCTTCGGTATCTATTACAGGCGTGATGTTACGTTTACACTTACAAGAATATTTTAGTATATATAGACATATTTCAGTGTACAATTATTTTCGATCACTGCACAAATTGAATTAGACTTAGCTTATATTTTGTAAATTTTTTAGTTACGTAATATTTGTATAATCAAACGCATTAATTATAACTAACTTTTAAAAGGGCCGTGTTTCAGAACACGAATTAATTTTAAATTATGACAAAACAGTTAATGACAAAGTATCTCTCTCTATCTCTCGTAACACTTTACTATCAAACAAAAGTAAGATTGAAATCAATTACTGCTTAATTCCTGTTCCTCTACAAAGCTCGCTTCAGAGTTATATTGTCGCTAAGTCGTATTACGTGTAATTAATTATCGTCGAATAATTCCTCCCCAACAATAAAACGCTTTCAGATTATGATATGAAACGTTGAAAGCTAATTCAACCCGCAATAAATCTGAGACTTGTTAATTACCACTTTCCAGTAGGAGTCGTAAAGACTTTCCTTTGTTAAACTCGAGGAAGGCGACGTCAAAAGTTACCCGGTTATTGAGTTAGGTATTTGAAATTCGTTAACAGAAAGTCCGCTCGTATTCCATGTCGTATTGTAAATAAATTTCGAAATTACACTTCTACAAACTGTGAAACTTATGTATAATATTCAAGTTGAATTTTAAGTGCTTATAAAAATTCCGGACTTGACCCTCATGGCTCTCGTCTCACGCTTATTTCATTAGACGGAGCTCAAAGGAAAATATGACAAATTCGTTAAGGAAATTAAAAAGTTACCTGCCCTTAGATTAATATACTAACGAGTCTAATTTTCTTCTTTAGCTGCGCACTTAATTATTAGGCGGGCGGGCGCAATTTTTATTCGCGTTACAGTGTTTATTATACTTTATTAAAAGTGGCAAGTATCTTAGTAGGTACATTTTGTACCGAAATTTGTCTTGCTATTGCGTTCAACCGAACCAGTATATCTGAATTCCGAGAATATAATAATTTCTGAAATCCGACTATGCAGTTGAATAGTGATTGCAATAGAATACGAAACTATGAAAAAAGTTTTAAATTTAAGGAAGCTTAACAATATTTTTCTCCTTCTTCGACACTCTTTAACCCACTGCTGGGTCTGGAGCTTCTCAGAGAATTTAACAATATTATTTAATAGCATTTTTTATGGATTATATAAAATATTATACGTGCCTAATTGGTTCAGTGGTTGCAAGCAAGACTGCTGTTAAAGAAGTCCTGGGATTCAACCTGAATCCGGGTACTATTCGGTTTTTCTAACTTGAAATTACTACCTACTAGTGCATTAGATGTAAAGCATTATTGAGTTTTTCTAATTTTAAATTCCTAGTAGCAGCAAAAAATCTAGATTTGTGGTCGGTGTATAATAATAGACTCACCCCGTGTTGAATAGTGAGAGTACAACATAAGTGGTGAATCGTTGGAGTGTACTACATTAATTTACCTTAGTGCATATACAGGCGTGACGTTATGTAGGTATATATTGTGTTAGATATTATTTTGCTTAATGAGGAATAAATAATAAAATAGAATTACGATAAAACTTACAGAAGTATTTTTTTTAACATTCGTTAATTATAAAACAATATTCTCAATCGTGAATACTGTGCTAGGTAAAATGAGACAAAATATACTGAATTGATATCAATGTTACTACCCATTGCTTTTAATGTCGACGTCAATAAACTGTAAGTTATGTACTGCGTTACTGGTAATATTTACGTCACAGTACTTGAAGCACTTGGTGCTGTAAGGGAAAACTTTACAATTTAAAATTCTCCCTATAAATCATAGTTGACGTAATCAAGATTTGTGAGACTAAAAGTATATATATACTCGTATGTAGCTTATATAAGCGTAGGTCTGTGTGCAGGGGCCGCCAGCGAAGCGTAAACGATGTCTGTAGTTCTTTTTTTTTACGCAACGACCTCTCAGTCTTGATTATAATGGCGTCATTCCGTCAGCCCACATCAAATGTGCGTCCACCCCATATCCTTTCAAACAAACAGATATCATTTATTTAAATTAAATTCGTCGGTTAGGGTTCTAATTTAGTCGGATTCGTAACATTAATCAGGACCAAATAGTTCTAAGCAATGTTATATTGTATGTATAAGATTTACAAATGAGCGACAAGCAACTTCCTGACAATTTAATACCGATGTAAGTAATCAAAGAAACGTTTGTTAATAATAATTACGATGGAATGTTATGGAAGGGTTTTACTACCAGTAGTATAACTAATCAGATAACGAATTGATTTGTGTAGTAAAATGATTAATGTTATATGACTTGTCGTTGTATAAAATAATGAGAAGAATAGTAAAACTCTTTTGAATTCGCTAATGTGACTTCTAGAACAATCTAGAAATAATGCTTCACTAGATGAAGTGGAGCGATTATACTATACTCACTCGACGAATAACTGACTTCCATTGAAGAAATCTCATGGCTTTTGGTCACGGTTGCAACCAACACAACCAACGGTTCAGTCAATAGCAGGCAATAGTTCCTGTGTCTCGTGCATTTTATGCGAAGTTATCAGAGTTAGCCTGCTTTGATAGGGTCACATATTATTTTATCAGTTTCATCAACATCCGTTGCTCTCAGTCTACTGGGGAAAGAAGGTCTCGACTTGTGAGGCCCGGCATCTGCCATCGGCTTTTCGCAGATCGTCATCCCACTTACTCGAATAGCGAATTACTCATTATTGAGTTTATTTTTTTAATCGTCTACAGCTTATTCTTTCATAGTAAAACAAGTGAAATCCAAACGAACTTTACAAGCACCTGTTTCATAAACAGATAAATGTTTCGTTGCTTTAAAGCAGTTGTTAATGTCTTTTTAACTCGTCCCGGTTTTGATTGATGAATTGTTCTGATTTGTAATTTGTTTAACTGTAGATAACTGGCTGTTCTGCTGAAACAAGAAGCGATTTCAATTTGTTTGCCTTAATTAAAATTAATGATTTATTTTGGACAGTATTGAAATATTTTAGTGTTGGAATCTCTCGTGTTAAATTATTATTCTATTTTCTCTGCATAAGTACAATAGCAATCAGTATGTACATATATAAATAACATGAAAATGGTATTAAATTTAAAATGTAGTTGGTTAGTTTTATAGTTTATAATGAAAGTACACAGAGATTCCTTACGTGCAAGTTTCATGTAAGGGAAATTAATGAATTTCCCCGAAAAATTCGACTCACCGGTCTATTCCATATAGGACATGCATGAAATGGGGAAGCTTGAAGAAGCACAGTCATTGGCTAATCGGAAGTCAGAACTTTTCAAACACGGTGGAATACCAGTGCGACTGCTGATCGACAGGTCCTGGGTTCAAATACCGAATCAGCTACTATTGGATTTTTTAAGTTAGAATTTCTAGTTGAGATCACTAGTACTGGCCCGAAGTTTGGAATTGTGCCTGGTACGTGGAATTAGACACACCATCTATTCCATTATCGGACGGAAACGTAGCTGGTGTAATGTGGTAGCGAACTGCATATCGCTGCCTACCACTCCGGGAATTACAGGCGTGATGTTACTCTTTTTCATATTAACACTTTTTCTAGTATAGCTCTATCAACGGTTAAAATCTAAGCAAAGTGAACAATTTTTTGACTGCTATGTTATATTTCACTAAAATCTGAGTATTTCAAAATCAGATCTGTTTAAAAATGTAAAGTTGACAAAGCAATCAAGGTTAGAGGAGTCGTATACATGTATTCAAAGGCAATATCGTATTGTCCGTACGCAGACGGCTCTGAGATTCCAGGGGAAACAAGCAACTCACACGGGTATTATGTAATATGAACCCGAGCAGAGCGACTGGAGTTCATTAAACAAGTTGAGAGGCTTGATGAACGCAATAAAGCAGAGATTCGCAACCCAGTACGGTGACTCCATCTGTGCTGTTTGCATTTTGAATGCAGCTTCAAGTTCGCAACGTGCAAGTTATAATGGATTTGGACTGTGTTATATCTTTGTAATAGTCAGAGAGGGAACAGTAAACCAAGTAAATCTTCGTTTCAAAATTTTTTAACGTAACTTAAACATAACATCACGCCTGTAACCACCGAAGAGGTAGGCAGGGGAATGTATACCTGCAGTCCCACGTTTGACCAGTTATGTTTACGTCCTAATATGGAATAGGTGGTGAGCCTATTGCCATACACCGGGTACATTTCCAGACTTAGAGCCAATACTAGAAAATCTAAATTAGAAAAATCTAAGTGCCCGACCCGGGAATCGAACCCAGGACCTCCCGATCGGTAGTCGCCCTTGCAACTAACACGAGTAATAAAAGAGGCAGTCTGATTTCTTAGCTCTATGATATGGAGTATCAATTTCTTGAAAATCAAAATTTTAGGCTGTAAAAATTTGTATAGTTATAGATAAAGAACTAATGGAACTCAGCAATCATTTTTATATATCGTATAAATTGATAAAAAAATTTCCTCCTCTTCAAATGAAATAAACACAAAAATCAATCTCCGTTTAGCATCACAAATAAGTGCAACATTTTTATTATTATAGAGACACTCTAGATACATGTTAATTTTAGAAAATAAACACTGAAATATGTTTTACTAAAATGATGCTACAATGACATCCTTATTTTTAACTCAGTACGAAAATACGGTATTCTTGCTATAATGACAAAAAGGTATTGAACTAATGAAGTACTTAATGATAGTGAGTTTTCTAGTCGTTTGTAAATTTCTATCAGTTTCGTTACAATCAATACGATTAATGCTTGCTTCAAAATGCATGGCGCTAATCACGTCCACGATCAGGCGGTCGCTGCAGTGATAATATTCAAACACTGCACATTAAACTCACAATCTTATCTAGCACTTTAAAATCTGAAAATGTACTAACCACACAAAGCAACATTAGCCCCGAGATCGCATGTCAAGGTATGTAATTCGCGGCATTGTATTGTACGTGCCCAGTAACAAATTAAGCACTCTTTTCATTCCTACATTCATACAAAACCTCTATCCGTGCAATCTATTCGCTGCCTCCGACCAATTAGTTAGCAGTTCTTGGATTAATTGCGCTATTAAATACGAACTAAATGTAATTTGCATTCAAAAAGCTTACATTTTGTTAAGGCACACTCACATATGTTGTATGTCAGGGCAGTTTTATAGTCCTTCGTATATCTATGTGGCCATTCATTCTGTACATTAGCGTTTTTATTAGGGCAAGCGAACGACAAACTACATAATGGAATTGATGATGGTATAAAATTGGTATTGCTGAGGTAATTCGAGTAAAACTGTTTTTAATTCAAAAGTAAAAGACCATGTTTAATTCCATTTACGAGTACAGTATGTTTCACGAAATACATCATGAATATGAATATTGACAAGTTGTTAGTAAAACAACAAAACAATCAGTATTAACGATTAATAAGATGTAAAGTTCGTTATTCCTGAAAAATTTGTAAATATTTGCTTTTAATGGAAAAAATCTGACTTGTTTTAATAAAGAATACAAAAATTTAGAACAAAAGGTTATGGTAATGGTTTTACATGTTACAGAATATTACATATTAGATATCGAGTGTACAGATTTTAGTTACATTATATTTTATTTAATGGGTAAAAGTCATAAATACTGATATATATTAATGTCAGACATTATAACAAAATGTGTTATAATTACTGGTTAATATAACTATTATTATGCTGCATAACGCTATTATTAACGTCATAGTTACTTTTAAATTTAAAGTAAATGGGTATATAAAAGTGAATATAAAACGCGTGCATTGGCGCACAGATTTAAGTCAAGCGAAATTCCTCACTACGTGTACTATTCCGCTGAGTAGGTACAGTGGGGTAAATTGGACACATTCAGCAAAAGGCACGGAGGTAGCCGCTCCATTCAATTGGCGAGTTAAGTATATCTAGCAAATTGTCTTGCTACTTTATGTGACAGTGTCCCGATGGTTCAGGCATCAGAGTAAGTATGCTATTGTTGTTAATGGGGGATTGAATCGTGACGAAAGCCGAACAATTATTTACTTTTTAATGAAGCTATTCTTGTATAATCACATTTTTTGTCTTTTTGCAACGAATTTCAACGTAATGTTTTTTCTCAAAATACATCTAAAGCTATGCATGCAATATATTTATTAAAACGGCTCGTTGAATAGTCTCCTGGTCATAGCAAATATTGTGAATAAATGACAGATTACTATGCCAACCCGTCCTTGGCCAGCGTGGCAACCTTTGGCTTAAAATCAGAATCCATGTCCAATAGTGGTCTGAGTAAATAAGATAGGGATGATGATGACTATAAATAAATCTCAATAATCATCAATCATTTAAGTATTTCCCTTCTCGTTGCTGCAATTAACAGAACTGAAGATAATTAAACCTGTCACTAAACTCTCCGATTGGAATCGAATATACGACTCTATGCGATATATAGGACATGCTGACATTTACACTAAACATTTTATGGAATATGTATAACATTCCGTATTGGTTATACAAGTACTTTATTACTGTATTTCACAATTTATTACTCTAACAAGGTCTTATTTTCATGTTCTCTAATGCGTAGTGAAATACGTACGAGAATTTACATAATTAAGTGCTACCAATTTAGTATTTACAAATTCAGTACAAATGATTTTGGTTAAATGACACAGTACCTACAAACTCAGACAGGCTGTATTAAACGTAAACGTAACATCACGCCTGTAATCCCCGAAGAGGAATGTAGAATACTGTACTCCCAGGTTTCACCAGTGACGTTTACGTCCCACTGTGGAATAGGTGGTGAGCCTATTGCCATGCACCGGGCACACATTCAGACTCCGAGCCACGACTAGAAAATCTAAATTAGAAATATTTAGTAGTGCCCGACCCGGGAATTAAATCCAGGACCCCCGGATCGGCAGTCGCACTTTCAACCAACACAACCAACGAGGCTGTATTGATGGTAAAATTGTGAAAACGAAGGCGACAAAAAGATAATTTAGCTAAAACATTAATGCCGAATTAATTATATAATTGTTGATACTGCTGCCTTCGTCGTTGCGTTCGTAATTACGAGTATTTGCATTTTTATGAACCAATATTTTGTTAGGATAGAATGAAATTTGCTCTCCCTACAAAATTAGGGCTCTGCCCAACTGGGTTAAGCAACCCGACCCTTTCCGAATAGTATAATTCCCGGTTATCGTCGCATTCTCATTGGCAGTTTTATAATTGAATGGCAAAAATTAATTGTCAGCCAGTAACGTGTTTCATAATGTTTATGCACATATATTTTTATCCTTTTTTGAAAAGGATCCTTCTTATTTGAAAAAGCCGATGTAGTCTCTAATACTAATGAAACTTTATCTAATAAATTTACAAAAGATAGAATTATAATTCACTGGGGTGAAGCAAATATTTTTGAAACAGATTAAAATTCCATCTGAAGTCTATGGTAGTTTACATCAGGCTTTTCAAAACCTTCATATAATAATATTGTATATTATTTCAGTCTCTAGAAGCAACAACATACATATTTATGACCAATTTCGTTAAAGACGGATCGTAATCAATATTAACTCCTTTTGAATATTTAATTGATGTGAGCTTCTTCCAGCATTAAGTTTCCTTACAAAATGTGAATACGTTTAAAGATTGCTACATTAATTAGTGTACATTTTCTCTAAAAAGATTTATACAACGTGACATAAACCACTTCACGAAATGCCACCTTTTAAACGGAGGCGTCCCAAACTGATTTCGTATGCGTAATGAACTTTGAATGGAAAAATAAAGGAGGTAAGTGAATCCTGCGCAACACCGAAGCGCGGTATTTAGTTGAAAGAGCTCTCACATTTGCATAATCGACGTTTCTACAGGTGCATTGGCAGCTGATTTAGGTGCCTCGCTAGCGACAAGGGTGCCCGTTGGGCGTATAAGGCAATATGCGACAGGGACCCTTTTTTATTTATTGACTGAACACACCTTAACATCACTGCAGTGTTCAAAGCTTGTTCCAATGCTTGATTGTTTTAATGTTTCCCTTCGATTTTACTTACGCTGTTTAATTAAGCTATTTTAAATAAATTAAATAGTGGATAAGGCTGGTATGACATTCTAATTCATGAAACTTGTTTAATATAATATATTTTGTAATTCTAATCAAAGTTGTTCTAGACTATGTGCAAATATATCACGATTAATTGATGTCTATTCCCTTTTTATCAAGCCCTAACACCAAAACGCTTACGGGATTCGACAATAGTAAACAAACGTAATTTGTGTTGTTTAAATGTACATATTTTATTATGCTTGTCTATATAAGGTGCAGACGATCTCCAATAGCATCTATTAAACATAACGCCTCGAATCGTTGTGGATGGATGGAGTGGCTATGAACGATACTGCTTAAGGCTAGCCTCCCACGTCGTACCGATCACTGGTAGCGATGTAACCATTTCTCAGGTTTAAGCACGGATCTAAGTTTTTCACTAGAAGTGTGAGTCTCAGAAAATGCAAATATGCAGTAACTATGGCGCTGCTGAGTTGAAAGAAACTGTATAAAATTTTCTTATTTTAATATTTTCACAGTTTGTAAGGTGCGTAGAAAATGTATAATGCAGATTGTTTTAACATACTATTGTAATAGAATTACTGTAGTAGGGTTAATAGTGAAATAAGAATCTGATAGCAGTTCGATCTAAATGATATAAATGCGTAATCAATAAAAAAATTAAAACGTTGTATGATTAATACGATTTTCTGATTGTTTCTAAATACTTCGAAATTTAAAGCACAGCGGCTGAACAAGTTAGCTCTAGTATTTCTGTATATCTGTAAAATATCGACATAAATCACAAACAATCTATATTCCGTGCGGCGGATGCTTGTACACACTCTGCCACTTGGACGTAACGAAACCCAATTAAATACATCTAGATATTGCACCTCAGATCATTAGGGCTACTAGGCGCAGAGCTTGTTAGGGGTCCCATTACCGAGGTGCTAACTTACCAGCTAGCATGATTTCTGTTCTTATTATTGAAATCCACAACCCGATATGTTTCCTTCAAACTCATGTCGTCAATTTACATACAGTGAACTCCAGTTCAACAATCAGTATTTTAGCATTTATTTTAGCTTGAACGGAATTTTTGTCTGTATGCGAAGAGACAGAAATGCAGTGTTTAAATTTTTGAGCGAGTCCTGGTAGCGTACGAATAAGTCGTTTTTTGCTGTTATTTTTCTTACACGTGGGAAGTTTTTAATTTTAGAACTGAAGTAAAAACGTAGTGTTATGACAAAAGGAAAAATAATGAAACCTAAAAGCAATTGGATTTGGTTGGATTTTTTTAAGTTAAAATATTATAATTAGATGTGTTAATAAATAAGGACTGAATGAAAGGAGCCTCCCCAAGCCCGGCGAACCCTGGACATTGCTACCAATCGTTTCACCACGATGCTTGATCACTCAAGATCAGCTATCGACTCGACGAAGAAGAATAACTAATTAATCAAATTTTGCATAGTGGGAAATTAATATTATTTCAGATGTTAATTTTTATGTAAAATGTACAGCTAATAAGGTGAACATTTCTTGATTTTGTTCATACTGCCGAAATTATAATACGTTCATACAAATTACACAAGAAAGAATATAATACAGCGTCTCAACTTACGTATTAACAGTGCAGAACCATTCCTATTGAGACTTGGACGTAAGTTTCGCAAGAAATCCAACTTCTAGGAAGTAGTAAGTAATCAGCCGAGAACTTACTAAACCGAAAACTGCGAGTACATTCGAGTTTAGATTTATTATCGCAAACGGGAAAATCTATTCATGTTTAAACCTTGATTGTATCTTTCCAAATTATTGAACTATCTCACTGCGAATTAGTTAACGATAAGCGTGAAATTTCGTCACACAAGTGCTCAAGTGGTAACAAGAGCGAGTGCTGATAGAGAGGTCTTGGGTTCGAAACGCTAGTCGGGTAGGTACTATCGCATTTCCCTAACTTAGAACTTTTAGTAGTAGCTATGAATCCGGATTTGTGTCCGGTGCATTGCAATAGGGTAACCCCATACAAAGCGGGACATAAACATAATTAGTGAAACGGTTGAGTAATGTTACATTAAGTACGTATTAAACTACGAGGTTATGGAGCGCGGGTTACAGACAGAAAAATCCCTATTGTTACTATTAGTTGCTATCATAGCGCGTCAAATAATGCTCAGTTGGTGAACCTAACTGCTGAACGGTCGTAGATTCGAAATTCATCCAAAACGAACATCTGTTATAAGCCCGAGTGCCTATTCTATATCTGTGTACGTAGAAGTACCTATATAAATATATTTTGTATAGCTATATACATATATACAGTTTGTCAGCCCTCTGGTTA
The DNA here is from genome assembly GCA_018245575.1 of Jemadia suekentonmiller. Classification (NCBI taxonomy): domain Eukaryota; kingdom Metazoa; phylum Arthropoda; class Insecta; order Lepidoptera; family Hesperiidae; genus Jemadia; species Jemadia suekentonmiller. The sequence continues at coordinate 10,521 of DWDU01003858.1, forward strand.
CTACAATACAGGCTATGTATACTTTGTCATCAGATGTATGTGTCTGGAGGTAATTTTAAAATACTTTTTTATTGACTAATCGTATAGTAAATCAAAATCCCACTCAGCTCTCTCTTCTTTAATAGTACTATGGTCCAACAAGTTCCTTACTAAGTGTATCAGGCAAGTTTGAACATACCAGTAGATCATATCAGATCAATTTACTCCGTTAGAATGCATCAAAGTTAAATTTGTCAAGTCTTGAAGAGACATCGAGATAGTGCTGTGATCATATCTGGTTCTCGTATGAGGGCAACTGTGTGTACTTAGAAATATAAGTACTTAATATGATTGTAATTTATAACAGTACATGGTATTACAAAATATAGTACTGGATGTGGAAATAGCTTAAATTTCTAGTAGTAGCTCGGAACTTACATTTATTTCCTGTGTACGACAACAGGCTTACATCCTATTATTTAGTGGGACATTATCATAACTGGTGAAATGTAAGAGTGTATTGTACGCCTCTACCTACCTCTCCGGGGTTTTCAGGTATGATATTAGGTGTAAATAGCAATGACCCACCTTTTTTCTAAATTCCAAATCAACAAAATTCTTATTATAATAATTCGAAAATTGTTTTTGTATCCTATATAATAATATACTTGACTGCCTCGTTGGTCGTGTTGGTTGCAAGTGCGACTGCCGATCGGGAGGTCCCGGGTTCGATTCCCGGGTCG
>DWDU01003859.1:0-11241 GCA_018245575.1 Jemadia suekentonmiller
CATAGTGGGACGTAAACGTAACTGGTGAAACGTGGGAGTGTTCTACACTCCTCTGCCTACCTCTTCGGGGATTACAGTCGTGATGTTACATAATGTTACAAAATACCAGGACAGTGTGAAGGCGGAAGCAAAGGAGAAAAGGGGAGAAGTGGATGTCAAAGCAACACGTGGTGCCCTTTAACTTGTCCCTTGAAAGAATCGAGGGACTGAGCTCGTCGTAGTGAATTTTAAAAGCAAAAATATAATAATTACCATCATCAACCGTTAATAGTTCCACGGTTAGAGACGAGTCGCCCCAAAAATGAGAATGATAAGAGACCATATATAAATACATATATAGTGGTAATAGTGTTGTACTCAATTGTTTTATGTTTGCAATGGTGCAGTACTTTTAAACGATGTTAAAAGCTAAAACTGAGAAGACAGTACAGCCCGGGAAGGCGGCTCACTGTTTGCTCTGCAGGCGGTAGCCGGGCGGGCAGGCGATGCGCTGGCAGCGGTAGCCGCCGCGCGTGTTGAAGCACACGTCGCTGCTGGCGCCCGACTGGGCCGACGTGGCGCACGTGGCCTCGCCCGTCTCGCACTCGTCGATATCTGGCGGTGTATAACGCGATCGATGATACAACCAGCGATGCAGACGAATCATTGCCAGCGTCGACTTAATCACTATCTTGCTACTGTGTGCAAAAAGACAAGCAAATACACATTCGCATTTGAATATTAGCAGAGACTAAGATGGGCTAGTATGGAGTAATAGAGACTACTAGGGACTAGTACGGACTAGTACAGTTGTAGAGTTATCTACCTAGCATACTATTTGTGAGAAAGATTGTGGAGTGTAAGTGAAGTGTGGCGCGAGCCTTACCGATGCAGCTCTTCTTGTCGACGGACAGGCGGTAGCCGGCGGGGCACGAGCAGCGGTAGCCGCCCGGCTCGTTCACGCACCGCCCGCGGCACAGCGGCCGCGACTTGTACTGCACGCACTCGTCCACGTCCGAGCACGTGCTGCAACCGGCATGGTTATGCTCACGTGCTACAGTTTTATACAGTACATTTTACACATATATTATTCACGTATTATGGTAGGCAGACATACTTGGAGCCCACACGTCCTAGGTTAATTATCAGGCGTACTACATGGACACTTAGGCAGACTGAGTTCTTGGTTCACAAATGTGTGTAGGCTCTGGCAACAATTTACTCCCGAATTGCATATCGTTGGTAACTTTTATTACATGGAAAAGGAACACCCTTGTACCTATTATCCGGATTGAGCCTGTATCCTCGGTAGCAGGAGCACCTGTAGCCGCCCCAGACGTTGTTGCAGCGCTGCTGACACAGGGAGCCAGCACGGGCTTCGGTGCACTCATCCAAATCTACGCAAACCTGGTTATAACCGAAAATACGAAGGTTAACTTAACATACTAAGTAGATCTTTACTACTTATAATGATTCTTTGTTACTTATACTGATTCTTTGCTATTTATATTATACTGATTATTATCTACTTGTTAATTGTAGATTACAAATATCTGGTAATCCATAAATGTAAAGGATTCCACATTCAAAATAAGATTTTGATAGCGTACCTTATCATTAACGTCCGCTGTTCTGAAACCTTCGTGACATCGACATTCGTACGATCCAACAGTGTTAATACAATCAGCATTCTTAGAACAGACGGGCTGCAAAATATAAAACATTTGTTTAATATTTTTATTTGTTTGTACATATTAATTTATTTCGAATAGATTCATTTCTACTTCATCGTAGTTTTCTCCAAGCACTGTACGTCTTCATTAAATAAATGTCGTCACGCCAAGTCCCTCACGGGTTAGGCAAAGAGACGATTATCTGTGTATATCGTTACATGAACGCGAACAACGAAGCGTTACCGCGGCGCCGGGCAGCGCGCACTCGTCGACGTCGGCGCACTCGTGGTCGCCGACGAGCCGCAGCCCCGCGCGGCAGCCGCACGTGTAGCCGCCCGCCAGGTTGGCGCACAGCTGCGACGCGCCGCACTTGGCCGCGCCCGTCGAGCACTCGTCCACGTCTGCCCACACGTCCGCGTATCAGTGCTTCATACGTGCCTTAACGAGTACATTAACATCTCTGTCGGGGCGGAATAACAACACGTTGCCCGACCCGTGGGGGGATACAGGGTGTCTTAAGAGGCGACTAAACCCGGCGCTGGCGGTACGGCGCGTTTATGTAGACTATAAAAATTACAAAAAGAGAAGGAGGGGAAGACTGAGTAAGAGAGAGTGAGAGAGATAAAAGAGGGCTGCGCATTTTATCTCACAAAAATACACTTATTTAATCAATAGAAATCTACATGATAATTCACTTGAAAAATATAAGGAATTTCGTTTCTGAGGGAATTCAGATGACATGTATTCTGCACTGCACCTTCGCATCTGTTGTCCTGTCCGAGGGCGTAGCCCCACGGACACGTGACGCCGGAGGCCGCTCCGGGCGCCGGGCGCGGAGTCACGAATCGGTGCCCTTTAGTTCCATGGCCGTAGATTTCGTTGGAGGACACCGGCGGATACGCTTGGAAATAAATTAAACAACTGATAGTTTAAAGGGATATATAATATCATGAAGAATTCACGATAAACTTGTCATTTTCATGATAAATTTGTTAATATTTTGTGACAATTCTAATGATCGTCTGTCTAATGAACAATCCCCATTTCTGAGACATTCAGTTGCTTATAATTCTCGAATGTTCCAGCCTACCTTAATGTACTGTGAACATCTGATATCAGAGTTTGCCTTGTTGTCGAGTTTGTTCTACATTTACCCTTTAATACTGCCTGTTGATGTCACTAACTAGCTCGCTAAAAGACCACGCCAGAAGAACTTTTTTTCAATGTGTTCCTATTATTTTCGCGCATAAGAGGGAACGCTATGCAGCAAATACAGACGCTGCGGTATCGCAATGCTTCTTGGAAGGGATGCTCCATTTTGCTTCACGCAAACTACTTACAGGGTTCATTCCCGTATCCGGGCGGGAACTGTCCGTTCTTCCTGAAGGGTACGCAGCGGTGTCGGCTGGGGTCCAGTCGCCAGTTGGGTGGGCAGTCGCACCGGTAGCCTCCCTCGGTGTTCACGCATAGCTCCCCCGCGGCGCAGCTCGCCTGCCCGTTCGTGCACTCGTCCACGTCTGGGGAACATTTCGAAGGGATTGGACTACATGACGTACCTATGCACTGCGAATTACGTATAAAATATTTCACATTCACTACTAGTATTCCTTGTAATCTAAACGCCAAGTAAATGTACAATACTAGCAATAGAAAGCCTACGAACATATTAATAGATTATAGGATTGATAGCGCTTATTCATAGACATAATATAACAAAAAATATATATTTTCAAATCTAAAAATTAAGTAAACCTATAAATTGAAAAAAGTACATAAAAAAATCAATTAAATGTTGTAAGCAGATACAATGACTTACCTTCACATTTCCCAGTGTGAACATTCAGGAGATATCCAAAGTCGCAATTATTTCTTGGCTTGAACGGTCTGCTGGGTACCACTTGATATATTGGATGGTTCCAGAAGGCTGCAATCGTGATGACAAATTATATAAGTATGCAAAAAATATCGAACAGAGGTAATAGAATTGGAATGGTAATTGAAAGCATTAATGAATTAATTAAAGTTGATATAAACCATCCAAAAGATGAGATTATCACTAATTAGCAATTTACTAAGTTGCTTACACAAGGTTGGCCTACGTCGCCGTCAGTAAAGTAAACGTTGCTACACTAATATTGACTAGTATTATAAAAGCAATAACACAATAACTACGACAAAACTTACATCTCGGTTTCGAGGACGTTGAAGGTACAGGTGTTGTAGGAGGCGAGGTGTGAGGCGATGGAGGAATAGTGGGAGGGGGCGGAGGGGGTGGAGGAGTCGTGGGAGGTGGAATGTAGCGTGTAGTGGGCGGTGTAGTGGGCGGTGTAGTAGGCGGTGTAGTGGGCGGTGTAGTGAGTGGTGTAGTAGGCGGTGGTGTAGGCGGTAGAGTAGGCGGTGTTGTGGATGGTGGAGTGGTAGGCGATGTAGGTGAAGTAAAGGGAGGAGGAGTTGGTAGCGGTGTTGTACTTGTCGTTGTGCTGGTACTGGTGCTGGTGCTGGTACTGGTGCTGGTACTTGTGCTGGTACTGGTACTAGTACTAGTTCTAATGGTTACAGGTATAGTCATAAAGGCGCAAGCGCCAGTGGACAAGTCCCTGCGAAAACCAGCTGCACAATCACAAACGTACCCGCCCATAGTATTGCGACAAATTTCGGTCAACCCAGAACACACGTGGAGATTGGTTGCGCATTCGTCAATATCTGAAAATTGAAATAAAATTGATTACATGTCACGCTATATTCTAAAATGACTAATATATTTCCTCAAGAGAATCCACAGAAGCTATTACTCCCATGAGTTATGTTGCAAAATGTATTTATTCATTCATATGCTATACAATATACATACCATTACACTCTCCAAACGAACCAGACTCGAAGCCTCTTTCACAGTTAGGTTTTTCATCAATACTAGTCCATTCGTTCTTTGGTATATACTTCACATCCACAAAGACGGAGCCATCACTTTGTTTTTCACCTTTAACAGTTGCAGTTTCCTCTCCTACATTCAAATAAACCAATTTCGGTGTCGTAGCAGGCATACGCTCTTCTGTGATCGGACTGTAGGTGGTTTCAGTTGCTTGTGAAAAATGATCAGAGCCCTCACTGTGATAAGATCTCGTTGGATCTGACTCTATAGTTCGTCTTGTTGGAATTATTTGTTCCCTCGTATCTGGTGTTGGAGATTTTGGATATTCTGGCGCTGTGTCCACTGTATTTGGGAAACTAGGTTGTGGTTGGTTAAATATGTCTATTATATTATTATCTATTGGTTTCTCATCTGGTTCTTTACTTGGTTCTTTCGGTGGCATCTCAGTTAGTGTTGCACTAGGTGCTGTTACTTCCGTTGTTATTTCCGGTTTACGAGAAGAAGTGGTTACCGTTTCAGCTTTACTAGTCGTTTGTGGCACTGTCTTGTAATCTTCAATGTCTTCGCTGAAAATGACATATAACAATTATAAGTTTAGGAAAACACAGTGTCATTTGTTATTTTACTCTGGATATTTAAAACATCAATCGACTGAATACTGTCGTTTGTTTTGATATAACGATGAGATTTATTAAACAAACAACGAAATTATAATAAAAAAAATTAATACATATATCTCCGACTTTTCTTCTACGTATTAGAAATGCTCCACCATACACTTCAGTTCCCATAAGTCTAAAGATATCAGTAATTCAAAGTACTAAGTAATAATTCACTGCATGGAACTTACTCGGAATCGTAATACTCGTACTCGTCATACTTGGGGGCGGGGGTGGGCTTGCGCGTGCAGCGGAAGGAGCCCGGGATGTTGACGCAGCGGTAGTCGGCGCCGGCGCGCGCGCAGTTGTGCGTGCCGCGCGCGCACTCGTCCACGTCTGCCCGCGCGCACGGGTTCGTAGAAGGTAAATAGGGAACGACAAGCAGACTTTGTTCATGTTGAAACACGAGTAGTATATAGGCACCGTAACGGTGCCTTACTGATTTTACCGTTCATGGAATAAAATAAAATACAATGGAAATAAGACCATTAAAGTAAGACAATTCTTAAACCAGTCACAGTCGCATATTTAATGATGTTAGCGGAACTGAGATTACCTTTAAAGGCCTTTAACCTGCTATTCTTGTTGTACAAGTACTTAGGCAGTTGTACGCTTTACTAGAGTCGAGGAGGCAACCAAATCATCAAATATTCAGATCATATATTTGAACAAAAAAATAGTATAAATGTTTGTACCTTCGCAAGTGCCCGATGAGTGATGCAGTATGTACCCAGTGCCGCAAGAAATGAACCGAATGCAAAGGAATGATCCCACAGTGTTGTCGCACCTTTGTGATTCGGGGATGCAGTTGTTCTGGTCCGTCGCGCATTCGTTGATATCTATATAAATATCGTGATGTTTGATAAAAGTGATACGGGATTCGGGCTCTCCCGGTGTGTGTTGTGTATTCCAATAACATTTATTATTTCCATTACTTTTACTATTTCCATTACTTTTACTATTTCCAATACTTTTACTATTTCCATTACTTTTACTATTTCCAATACTTTTACTATTTCCAATACTTTTACTATTTCCATATATAGAAATTTCGAAAATATTGATAACAGAACGGTAGGAATAACTTCGTTTTTCGAATAAGTTTTGATATTCCATAGATATTTATGTGTAATACAGAATTGCCAAAAGCTTATGCACAAACTCTTACCCACACAAGCTCCCGTTGTGGGGTCAGATTCGAAGCCGATCTTGCAGCGGCACTCGTGGCTGCCGTTCGTATTCAGACAGTTCTGGTACTGATCACACAGATGAGTGCCAGCTGCGCATTCGTCGACATCTGCGCACAAAACTCTCTTAATGGTGTCCTGATAAGTCTTACAACATGCGATGTCATGAAAATACATCAAGAGTATCTGAAATGAAATCTCGAGAAGAACTGTTGAATGAAAATCTATTAAATCTATAACGAAGTGGAACCAAAATACCTTCGCAGACTTTAGTATCAGGATTCATATTCATGCCGTCCGGACATTGGAACTTTCTATAAAAAATGAATTACAATGTGAGAAACAGTTAATTTGTACGTCGGAGAATTGAGGCAAGGACAAATTTTGTTCAAAAGTGTTTTCAAAGCACCTCGGTTTAATTGTTTTTGATTTGCAATCATACTCTCCGGGAACGTTAACGCATATCTGATCTGGTCGACAAATGTCTTCAGCATCTTCACATTCATCAATATCTGAAAGAGAAATATCATTCTGAGCATCGTAACGACATTTTTACGACAGATTAATTTGTCCCTTGTATTTCCAGAGCGTGTAACATCTCATGGTACCCACAACAACAGATTGGATTGCTTATAATGTGTCCGTGGTTTTAGAGGTCATAGTTCCAGCACCCAGACCATTTTCATGATCATTATAGCTCATCGAAACCGTTTTATTGCTAGTTTTTCTAAGAATTTTAATAGCGTAAATATTGTTGTAGTCACATAGCTATTTTAAGCAAACGTAGTGTAGGACGCGCTGTCGCAGGTGTGCGTTGGAGCATGCGGCGAGCCCAGCACTGGGCGCGGTCAGCTCTTTGGGGGAGGCCTATGTCCAGCTGTGGACTAACGCTGTTGTTGATGTTAATATCTAGTTTTTTTACAGAAACATCCGTATCAGAGTCCAATATAGTTAGAATATAAGAATAAATAAATCCACAGCTCTGAAAACTCCTAATGCCCTACCTTCGCACTTATTCGTTTCAGGATTTGCTTTGAACCCGGGAGGGCAGTGCTTGGAGGCCTTGTCCTGGCAGTAGAACGAGCCACGCGTATTTATACAGAACTGTGACCGCGTGTTGCAGTCATCCTTCTTGTGCGCGCATTCATCTACGTCTGGAAGTACATCGTCAGGCTTAGTCGTCAATTACAGCTACTACAGTTTTATTATCTGCATAATTTATCATAACTAGAAAGAGTGATAAAGATAATGATAAACATAATGACGTGAAATAAGAACATTAATTAATAAACATGTACCTTCACACTCGTCGTTGTAGCTGCTGGCGAAGCCCGGGGGGCACCGGTCCTCGAGCGGGGGGCGCGGTCGGCCGAGCAGGCTGCTGGGGTCTCCGGAGACTCCAGCGCACTTGTACCCTCCTATTGTGTTCTCACAAATGTAGTACGGACAGGGCGGGTTTAGCATCTTACATTCGTTAACGTCTGAAACAGTTGTAATATTCTGAACTGTTTATCATTATTACATACGTGCGTTTAAAATGCTATGGGTTTGTGCGTGTGTGTGTGTGTGTTTGTGTATGTAATCATAATATATATCGTATTTATTATTTGTGTGGATCATAAATTAGTATCAAAATCAATTTTTGTATGTGTGGGACAAATGTTTGAAAATGAAAATATCTAAATTTTCTGTTTTTTATTTATTTCGTAAGCTATGAATAATAATATTGGATTAAGTCACATACCATCGCAGGCGTTATTGTTCAAGTTCCTGGTGAACCCTGGCGGACACTGGCCCTTCTCCACTTCATTCTTCGGACTTTTTATCGGGATACACTTGTAGGATCCGTGCACATTGTGGCATTGAGTGTTTGGAAGACAAACTGGAGTGTCTAGGAGGCATTCATCGATATCTGCCGGAAATAGTTTTATTGGCCGTCATTCAAAATGACTTGACTTTGAGTTGGAAATGATTGCCTGCCCCGTTGGTTATGTTGGTTGCAAGTGCTTGTCGATCGAGATGCTCGGGCTCAAATTCAGACTACTAGGAAATCTAAGCTGGGTTTTGAACTCAAGATCTTTTGATTGGCAGTCGCGCTCACAACCATTCGGCGACGAGACAATCAACTATACCAATGAATCTCCAACATCGCTTCACTGTGCAATACTAACCCTCACAAGACTTGCCGTCAGCCATCAGCTGGTACCCTCGCCTGCACGAGCACTTCACCTCCACGCCGTTGTCGTTGCATTTGTGCTGGCACGGGTTATGGGGCTTGCATCTGTTCTTCGTAATCTGTTACATGTTGTCTGCTTTTATAAATTGTAAGTCTCGTTCGAGAAGAGAGGTTTGACTAAAATGTGCCTGTACTTGAAAACGCATTGTCCATCTGACAGCAAGCAAGTCTTGTAGGTGCACATTTGGATTTGTGGTTATACATCGCTGACGAATATATGTACAAGTTGATAGATCACACAAAGCACGACGGGAAACCTTTGAATAGCCATAATATATCTCTAAGATTGTAGTAGCTGCTAAACATGAAAGACTTAATTCATAAGCAATTTAATAATTGTTACAAACATACATTTACATCTGAGTAAACAAAAATTAAATTAAAGAAGCTGTGATACGTTTGTGGTTTGAAATTCAACCTCTCGCTCCGTAGCCCTGGGTTCAAATCCTACAGTACTTGCACATTTTTATAAAATGTGCGTTTTAAGTTTCAACTTTACTTTCTTTAACGGTGAAGGTAAATATAACGTGATAACGTCTGTATAGCGCATAGAATTCATAAAAATAACTTTAAGGTGTGTGAAGTGAACAAAACCGCATTGGGCCAGTATGGCAGACGATCGCCCCAACCCTCTCATTCAGAGAGGAGACCCGTGTTCAGACAGTGGAACGATAAAAGATACAACTTAAATACATTACGAGCATAACACCTCAGGGGAGGGCCATGACTAGCAGCGGACAGCGGGCTGATGACGACCTAACTATCGGTAATGTTACCTCCATACAATTCCTTCCGTCCGACATGAGCCGGAAGCCAGGGTTGCACTCGCAGCGGTACGAGCCGGGCACGGGGATGCAGTGGTGTGCACACAGCTCGTTAGGCGCGAAGTCCTCGCACAACGAATAGGCTGTCCACAATGTTATTGGAATAAATCGCAACATCAACAAAATATTCCTTTGTAGTCGCCATACCGCGATCTGCCAGCGCCGGGCTGCGTCGCCTCTCACGACGCAATGTATCCCGGCGCGCACTCGGGATATGTATTCTTACTGCGCCCCACCCGATAAGTCTATCTTAGTGTGGATTTGTAAGCTTACCACTTTCACTTGGCTTCTCGGACACCGTCTTAGGAGCGACCGCTGCGGTCGGTTCTTTCTTTTTATCCGCGTCATTTGCTGCGTTCTGAAACGTGGATAACAAGATAACATCCAGACAAGTCGACAGAGGAATGTAGTACTGTCACATTTCATCTATTGGCTTACAATTTCATAGCATAGGGTGTGAGCCTATTGCCATACAGCGGACACTAATCTAGACACGGTATTTACGCATCAATTGTTATTGCCAGTGGCAACCCTGAAATCCTCGTTGTCCCAATCCTTCTGCGAAATGGTAGTTAATTTCAATTGTTACTGATTTTTAATAGTTAATTTATGATTTGGTAACTTTATGAAACCTTACATATAACTGTATCGAAACTGGCCACAAAGACTGCGTCCAAACTGTAATTTTGTAGCCGGCGTGCAGTTTAGTTTTTTGAACTTAATTTATGTTTCTGATTTATAACAGAGCCCAATAAGAAATGTTACAGCTTGGAGAAGGCAGACTAGAGACCAAACGGAATAGCGACAAATAGTTGTAGAGGCCAAGAAGTACTTACAAAGGGATGAAGGGCCCGAAGGACGTAAGTAACAAAAAATTAATATAGTTCCACAACTGTAACTATTGAACTGTAACTGAAAGCAATCGATAACTTAACTGTTAAATAATAATGAGCTGTTAATATCGAGAACACGATGGAAACAAGTCTGTTACCGTTTAAATTAAACCAAAACATAATGACTATTTTCGGCAGCCGTTCTATTAAAATTCACTGATGTTAACAAACCGCAGAAATCAAATATTAAAATGGTCTTTATACCAATCGCATAGAACACAAAATCGTATTTACAAACACTCGGCTCTACAGAAGAAGCTCACCAATACAATACAAAAATAAAAATGAACTTTATGTTAGGCGCGGAAGGGTTATAACCGCCAAATTTTGAAATAATAAACATTGTAAAAACATAAAATCAGCTCTTGTTCGATAGTGGGACGTAAATATACCTGGTGAAACGTGGGATTGTTCTACACTCCTCTGCCTACCTCTCCGCGGATTACAGGCGTGATGTTACGTTTTTATTATATGAACAAATTGCATACCTTACAACACTGCTCGAAAGCATCTCCTGCCAACAGTGCCTCCGCGCTGGTACTCTTGACCGAGCTGGTGCAGGCGTCAAGACCCTTGCTGCTGCCGGCCGCTGAACCCCGGGTGCACTGGTCGCAGCATTTCTGCAACATAATATGTAAAAAGTTTATGTATGTATTTACTTTTTTATAAACCGTAACCTGAAAAAACATACACATGCTGCGAAAAATAATGGTTCATCACGCTACTTAACTTTAAGCATTTTCATACATTTTGAAGTTAGCGTTTGGCGTTAATGCTTACGGAAAAGTATATTCTAATTACGGATTTACGGAAAAATATAGTCTTAGCTCACTACGTCGTGATATACTTGTAACAATAGTTTGTATGTTTTGTATGTCTAACGGTTTTAGTAACTTGCTCTATATTTGGGTGGGTTTG
>DWDU01003860.1:0-11240 GCA_018245575.1 Jemadia suekentonmiller
CTTTGTTTAAGGGTATTTATACATAAGTGTACATATGTGAAAAAAAAATATATTTATTCATCTTATATTATACATATGTCATGTTACTTTATACGTAAATTATGTGTATTAGGTGACTACTTCAACCTTTCATCATCACCTGGATTGCCTGGTAGAAAATGCGAACTGGGATTAAGTCCACCGTTTTGTTATCAGTACTAAAGGGTAAATAAATATATTCAAATCGTGGTATTTTCTATGTATAGAACGTTTATTCTCAACCGTCCTAAGTACGGCCCAGTTGTATAGAAAAATGCTTTGGAGGGTGTCTGGTACTAACTTATCAGTTAATAAGTTTAGCCTCCCACTTCAAACATATTGATTGAAATACTGGCTTGATCTTTTCCCAAAGCCTCCATTGTATTAATTTAGGACACAACATTTATTTTTATGCCAAACGTAAAACAATTAGTAGGCATATTAATAATTATAATGCGTTCTTACTAAGTGGGACGAACGTGTAACAAAGTGGGAAATCGTGGGAGAGTACTACACTCTGCCGACCTATTCGGGGAAATATAGGCGTGATGTTACGTGTATATTATTATCTGTATACATTATGCGGTCTTGGTAATCCCAATCGGTTTCTCATTACATTTTTCTTGAATACGCGCAAAAATGCCCATGTAGCGCGACTCGTCACGGATATTTCATTAAGATTGCTGCGCGTCCAGCCAACTTTCGGCGCTATACGGCAGCATTCCGAACATCCCTGCCGGCAATACCTATGCGGGGAAAAAATTACGTGACATTATTATCTTGTACGTTAGGCTCCGTCCAGATTAGCTAGTTTTATGCGGACAAGGGTTCTTACACTATAAATTAATTCTGCGGCCATGCGTTGTGAGTAGAAATAAGGTTAAAACACACTAGTGCCTGTGTTTATCTATATCTATATTGATCTGCAGGCTCTGACTGTATTTTTCGTTTTCTTTTTATGCCATATTTTGTATTAAATGTCTGTTTTATGATCCAAATATATTTAGTTTTCAAGTTTGTTTGAAATGAAAAAAGGTACTTTCACAAGTTAGTAGTTTTCCGGTAGCTACATAATGTTCATGATTTTTTAGAAATGTGTATGTGTGTGAGTACCATTATATTACTTATATTACAAAGCTGTTCATAAAGTATCAGTTTCTAGAAATCATACCTCACGGGAAATCATATAACTTTTTCACAATTTCCAAGGCGGAGATTAAGCGTTATCAAGTTATACAAACAATGTTATTTCAAAACAGAACCATACATTTTCGAATAGCGAACAGTGAGGTTAACGGAAGCTGCTAGTGTTATCAATATTTCGCTATTTCCAAATAGCGAATCGTATCAAATGGCTGCGTATATTTGCCATTGTTTCTTCGTATTGACATCGTATCGCAACGCCCGCGGCACTGATGCGTTTGTACATTGCAAACGATGTGTAAACTGACGCGACGCGTGGCGCTATCGACTCTTGTATGTACGTATGTGTAAATCTCGCGGTACACTATGAACGTATCGACAGCTTGATATACGTTTCGTAGATTGAAGTCGTTAAACTTTACTGAGGTCACGCGCATAAAAATCCGACAAGACATTTTAACGGTTAGGACTAAGCTTCCAAAGATTGTATTGCAGAAATATCTGTTCCCAGCGTGATACATAGAAATAACGATAAATATATGAAGAAGAATAGATGATGATGAATAGAAATGAATATATGACGATGTATAGAGATGAAGATGATTAGATGATGTTGTATAGAAATGGTATATGATAAAATAATCATGAAGAACCTAACAGCTGAAAAAATGTATTAAGGTCTGCAAGTATATAGATACGAAATTGCTACTCGGTGTTTTCTGCCTATCTCGTATGGGGACTAGTGTGATGGTACAGTAGCAGCATCAATCAGCAGTAGCAGTAGTAGCAATTTTTGTTGTAGTTGGAAAAACGAACAATGTATGTTAAAGCAAGACAATGTTACTGTTGCGGTGTGGTAACAGCATTAACACTCACGCATTTCCATTTTCGACAAATAACATTATCAGTGAAACGAAGCTCGTGTCGTAACCGTAACGGTTCGAGCAATGCGAGAGGTAGCCAAGCAGATAAGTTTATGCCGTTTTACTGGCAGACTGAACAATTACAACTTGCATTATTACTTGCATGCAGCGTACGATAGAATGAACATGGAGACATGGCCATAAATGGACCGCGTGGTCCGAGTCTTTCTGTGTATTTAGTCATCTAAGATTAGGTTTGTACCTGGAAAGAGTCTAGAAATATGACTAGTATAAGTGGTACTACCACACTTCTTTGCCTAGCCTTTCCGGTTAATATAGGCGTGATGTTACACCTCAGGGCAAGCCTGTGTCCACTAACTGCAATATGCTGAAAATGCCTTACATAATGTTAGCAAAGTCTTTTCGGACTTTGTTGTATTCTGCTTCCACCTACTAAAATGACATTTCTGTGTATTAACTTAAGCTTGCTTAAATTGAATTTAGCCAACGTGTGATGTCTTGATTTCGCGGTCAATATGTCACCTAACGATGTCAACTGTCTATGCTGGGGCATATCATACATTGTACATCTTCATACGATTCATATTTGGTTTACACAAAATGTGTTCACGTCTTCAAATATCCTACAAAACTGACGACTCCCCAATTCGACTTTGCCGGAGTACTCGGGCTTTCATCTCTGTATTGTGTACCGTACAACCGGCTTATTTTACTCCTATCTAAAAATTAATTCCAGAGGCTTTCATTTGTACAAGATGGCTGTTTTCAATTTATTTTAAAATCTTTTCCTTCAATCATTGCTTCATGCCTCATCTTTCACCGACAAATATTTACTTGCAGTAGCTTTTTGAATATGGAAACCGTGGTTTTTTTTGTATACGTCAAAAAGCCAATATTTCAATTCATTTTTAAAAGGATTAGCTCTAGCAGTTACATTTACATTCGTACAGTTTAACATTGTATCATTACGTTGCATGAACTTGGCACGGAATACAATATGTCAGCTTAACTTTTGTGCAGAGTTTTGGAAATTTAATTTCCTGCTTTTAGCTTGCTAGTTATAGCATTCCCCAAATACATAAGTATGTATAAACCTACTTTTCTTAAAATAAATTGTTGCGTTCGTATTTTGGATGTGAATATTGTGAAATCATTATAAGAATTGGTCTCCCTTCTAAGCTGTCATCTTAATTTGCCATTGTTATAATCATCGTGACGAATTACTGACGAGGTGGGTAGAAATGATCCAGTGTTAAATATTTTTATCCTTAAACCTGACGTGGTTATTTTAAATTCATCAATCTCTTCATACACGCCGGTTTCGGACACTTCTACTCCTCCCGTCAGCTAGGTGTACCCTATTTTGTTCAGATTGTTGGGTCTTGGGTCTCCATCGGAACCTGTAATCATAAATATACGTACTATATATTTATCGCTCCTCTTGCGTGTTCTACCAGTTCCTTATCTGTCATATTGTGCCTAATATACATTAGGTGTTACATTTAAATATCTATGTATACAGATAGATATTTAAATGTAACACCACGCCTATAATCCCCGAAGAGGTAGGCACAGAAGTGTAGTGCACTCCCGCATTTAATCAGTTAAGTTTTTACGTTCCACTGTGGAGTAGGTAGTGTGCCTGAGCGAGGTGGGCCACAGATACATATTTACAATTTGTAATAAGTATATTTTCCCCATTTTTTTCCATTTTCATTAACGCTCTGTCGTGTATTTGTGTTAGAAAGATTTAAATCCCTAGGGGTGCGGAAGGGTCATGATAATTAATTTTTGTAATTTGACAGACTTGTTGTTAATTTTTCTGTACGGCAACTGGGGTGTTGGAATGAAATGAATCATATCAAGTGTAGCGTTTTGTTCCTAATATTCTAACATATTTTAAAGTTTAGAGAAATATGAATGCAGCATGGTTCAGAGAAGTCAGTATTTTATGATAGATCACACTCACATCTAGGGTTTTGTAGAATCTCGTAAAGCTTGCTGAGCGACTCCTAACTTATGGTTCTACAAATGTTATTAGTTACGTTATGTTATGGTTGGAAAGGTTTAATGGTTGTTAAACAAAGAATCCGATGTACTACCTATTGTAATATTACACTTACAATTACAATTAAGACCAATACGCAAACCGAGTGTTGTATAGAAAAGCTTATATGAAATCAAGAATTAGTTAGAAGAGAAAAAAACGTATGAGATTTGAATAAAACATTTCTAATGTTCCATTGTTAGAGTGAGAGTGTTAAGGCTGTACTTTGACATTCTGGCGAAGTGCGGGTAGGTAGACTTGACACGACTTCAAAAACATTGTTTTTATGTTCTTTCAATACTAGAACCCTTTCTTAAATATGTCTTAATCGAACTAAGACCCTCAACCAACTGAAGCCTTATCATCATGACACTAAAAGGTGGATTATGAAGAAAGGAGAGTAGAGAATGATGAAGATAGTGATTAATGTAGAACAAGCGTAGGAGATTAGTAAGGATAGGGATATTTGGAACTCGGCACTCTCTGCCGTCCCTGTGGAGGCCTGGACGTGAACATATGTATGTATGTAAAATGCCCACTATTCCTCTCGATGAGATCATCATGAGAACATGAGGTAGAAACCTCGCCTCACATTACTGACATTAGAAGATATTTAAGATTCAATGAGTGGTATGAGCTGTACTAACATCAATTTGTTGCTATCGTCGGCGTACATTGACAGGCATGTACAATATGTAAATTTTGATTGCCTGTAATAAATGCCAATTCAGCTTCGGTGTGTGATTATCGACTGTTCGTTTATTAACATATGGCTTGTAATACGATTACTGTGTCTTTTATGATGAAACTTTTGTTGTTATTACGTATTAAGGAAATTAATTTACTGTAAAGTAACGCAACATCACACACCACGCGAATTAATTTAAAAAGTTTTAATTGGCTTACCAATGAAATATGAAAGGTTGAGTTAAGAATATACTTACAAAAGTCACGTTCGTTTTATATTTCTCTATGTATATAATGCACAAATAATAATAAAAAACATGACATCACATCTGGAATCCCCCAAGAGGTAAGCAGAACAATGCAGCGCACTCCCACGTTTCATCAAGTATAGGTAAGTCCCACTATGGAATAAGTAGTGAGCCTATTGAATATACTGGGCACAAATCCAGACTCCGAGCCATTACTAGTAATTTATAGTAGGAAATCTAAGAAAACTAATATAGTACTCGACCCGGGATTACAACTCAGAACCTCTCCATCAACAGTCATGCTGCACCACCAGTAACGAGGCAGTCAACCAGTGGTCCACATTGGATTGATACTTGGTTACAGTCGTTAGGAAATGATATACGTATTAGAGAAACACAGGACTACGAAATGTAACAATTTTTAAAAAAGTCAATCCATGGACATGTGTGGGCTAGAATGGTAATAAGTTTTTGAATGTAGCAATGCACTTGTGAAAAGTTCAAGAGTAGCTCCAACGAGATTTTCCTTTTTGGATAAATCTGTGTACAATCTAAATAAGGCTGTCTACAATAATAATTAAGTATCTTCCGGTGTACAAGAATATAATATCTGTTAGGAAATAGTTCATTTTAATGAAGTTGTTAATATATGTATTCTATACAGAAAGTTACCGACCGAGAATCGTTTATCGCCTGCTACAAGACAATTTTATAATTGAGAAACATTTCCAATTATAAGAAGAATTGCCGAGCGATGAATAGTTATCGTATAAGAAGAATTCCCAAAGAGTGAGTAGTAATCGTTATTTCCTCCCGACCTTTTAAAATTGAATTGAGAGTACAAAAAACTTTTTTTGTGAACGCTCTCCAATGAATTCTATTCAATTTATAAGTCTCGGTCTTTGGTGAAAGGAAATTTAATTTTCCAATTGGGATGTCTCTATTAGTATCATTATTTATCGTTGTTTTGTAAAAAAAACCACAGTCACTTGAACTGTTGTTAAATCCTCTTTCTAAACGCTTAGTTGAATATTCTTTAAATGGGGACATTATTAGAAATTTCAACGAGAAATTCTAAGTTACAAAAGTGTTTAGTACCCATATTGGCATTTGAATCCAGGACTTCTTGATCAGCAGACGCATTTGAAACGAGCTGACCAGAGACAATTCTGTTTAAAATGTAACGTAACTGTTGAAATGGTTATTGCAAGATTAAACAATTAGTTTTATTTTATGTTGCTTTATTTAAATACACACGTTACAAACATATTACATTAAAGTCTCTCAGTGCAGTTACAACGCAAATCAGTTTGACAGATAAGAAACAAAAGAAACAATATAGTGAAAAATAAATGTAGCACAGATTATATACAGTTACGTTTATATTTTAGACAATTATAAATTTAAATATTACTTAATTACAACACGCCTCCTTAAATTTATAATGTTATAACCTTTAACATAACTAAATTAATCTTAACTCTAATCTGTTTTTCAAAAAAGTTTTTTTATCTACACTTTTAGTTAATATATCTGCCAAATTAAATTTTGTATAAATTTTTACAATATCAATTATTTTCTTTTCATAGTTTTCATTTATATAATGATACTGCACTTCGATGTGCTTTGAATTTTTTGTAAAGTTGCCATATTTAGCAATAGCAATTGCACCGGAGTTGTCTACATACAATTTTATTGGATCGAAAAGTTTTACATCAAATGATTCACACAGCAAGTTTCTAATAAAAAGTACTTCTGTCACTGCCTCAGACATAGCAGTATACTCTGCAAAAGTTGAACACTTAGTTACTGTATTTTGTTTACGTGTTTTCCAAAAAATTAAGTTTCCATACAATCTAATAATAAAACCAGTTGTAGATTTCCTATCCACATTATCTCCTGCATAGTCAGAATCTACCATACAATCTAATATTTCAGTGTCCACGTTATCATAGTATGTTAACTTTAGATCCTTAGTCTTATACAAATATTTTAAGATTCTCATTGCATATTTGTAATGTGTTCGGTTATAACAACTTTGGTATCTACTCAAATAATTAACACTGTATGCTACATCCGGCCTTGTGCCTGTACTAATATACAATAATTCACCTATTATATTTCTATACTTAATACTTTCATCTACTTCCCTAGCTTGTTCTAGTTTTAAATTTGTTTCCATCGGAGTATCATATAACTTAGTATTTTTCAAATCATATTTTGCAGCCAAAGATTCAATATATTTTGTTTGGTTTAAAGTCAGTATACTTTTATTATCACTATAATCAATATCTATGCCAATGTAGCTTTTAATTTTTCCTAAATCTTTCATTGAAAATTTTTTCTTTAAACTAGCTTTTACCTCTTCTATTTTATTTTTATCTTTACCACAAATTAAAAAATCATCAACAAATATTAATATATATATTGGATCTTTACTTGCTCTATTAACATATAAACAGTAATCATAGTTACTTCTAACAAAATTTAGTGTTTTGATAAATTTATCAAAATACTCATACCATACTCTAGGGCTTTCTTTGAGACCATATAGCGCCTTTTGCAATTTATAAACTTTATTGTCACCAGTGTTATAACCTTCAGGTTGATTTACATATACTTCAGACTTTACATGTGCATTTAAAAAAGCTGTCTCTACATCCATCTGTTCTATAAATAAATTATTTTTACAACAGTATGACAATAAAATTTTCAAAGTTTGCATCTTTCCTACAGGTGAATAAGCATTATCGATGTATTCATTTTGCTGGAATCCTCTAACAACTAATCTAGCTTTATAATCATTGTTGCTTTTCCTTCTAAAAACCCACTTAACATCAATAACTTTTTTATCTTTTGGCCTTTCAACAATTTTCCAAGTATTATTTTTATTTAAGCTATTTATTTCGGAGTCCATTGCTATTTGCCATTGATTATGATCATTGGAGTTCATCGCCCCCTCAAATGTGTTTGGTACATTTGCATCAATATAGTTAACATATATGAAATGTGAAACTGGATTACCATATCTAGAAACTACAGTTCTCTTTCTTTTATGTGATAATACTACATCCTTGTCTCTACTATCATTTAAATTATCATCATTTACAAGATTTTCCAAGGCATTATTAGAACTAGTCTCATCTGCATCTTCATAATTATTATCACTTTCGTAATCAGCTTTAACAATTTCATTTGAAGTTTGGCCAATTTCTAAGTCTTTACCTTTCTGATCATCTAGTTTTTCTAAGCAAATCAGTTCAGTATTTTCTTCGACTACCTGTACATGCCTAGCATTAATTATTCTATTATTTAATAGAACTCGATAACTATTTTCATTATAACCTACTAACACTCCTTCTTGTGCTTTATCATCCCATTTACTTTTTCTTAAAACTTCAGGAACCCTTACAAAAACTCTACTCCCATAAATTTTTAAATGCTCAACATTTGGTTTTATTCCAAAAAATATCTCATAAGGAGTTTTATTTTCTACTGTATTTGCAATTGTTCGATTTTTTAAATATGCGGCTGTTTTTATAGCTTCAGGCCAATACCTCCTATGAATTTTAGCTTCTCGCATTAAACACCTACCTATGTCCATAGCAGATCTATTGTATCTTTCCGCTACCCCATTCAATTCATGGACGTAGGGTGGACATGGTAATAACTCTATACCCTTCTGCTTTATAAGATTATAAATATCCTTATTTAGATATTCTTTGCCATTATCACACCGGATTTTCTTGACTCTTTTGTTGAACTTATTTTCTATTAAATTTATAAATTCTATGAAGCAACTGGCAACTTCAGCTTTACTTTTAATACAAAATATCCTTGTGCATTTACTATAGTCATCAATAAATGTGAGGAAGTATTTTTCTCCCCCAAAACCAGTTGTATTATGAGGACCGTTTAAATCAGTATGAATTAATTCTAAAATTTCAGTAGTCTTTGTTCTATTGTTATCAAAAGGTACATTACTCATTTTACTTTTAATACAATTTGAACATTTCATTTCCATGCTTTCAATTTTATCAGGCAGACCGACTACTAATTTATTATGTATTAATTTATTTAAATACTGAAAGTTTACATGACCAAGTGCCCTATGCCACTTCTCTTTCTGAGTTAGTTTTAATGAATGTGTATAAATTTCATTTTTCAATACAAAACTTTTTACGCAATATAAATTGTTTATTTTATTGGCAACAACTATTAATTCTCTAGTCTCACTATAAATTTTTGCATTTTCGTTTTTTGCTATGATTGTGCAACTTCTAGTTATCTTTGAAAAACTCAATAAATTTTGTTTAATGCCTTCAACAAAGTAAACATTTTTCAAATCTACATATTTTAGATTATAATAGGTCTTAAAATAAATTTTAACAGTACCTACTTTGGTAGCTTTTAACATTTTGCCATCTGGCAGTTTTACATCGACAGGACTTTTCAAATTTATTGAATTATAAAAATATGTATCGTTATTTATTATATGATCAGTACACCCACTATCTAAAAGCCAATTAATTTCACTGTTATTATTTGATTTTTCTGTTTCAACAAACCCCCATACCTGTTTTATCTCCGGGTTACATACTTGAGCTGTCCATGACTCCGATGAAAAGTTGTTTGCAGATTCACCACTGGACTGACCTTGACCTCTGAAATGATTTTGTCCTCTGCCTCGTCTATGACCTCTGTAGAATCCACCTCTGTTAGAACCTCTCTTTAACCCTTGCTGACCTCTGAAACCTTGTTGTCCTTGATTATATCTTTGACCGTGCCAGCAATCCTTCTTGAGATGACCACTTTTTCCGCAAATAAAACATTGGGCTCTTATTTTGGTTGCAAATGTGCTCATATTGTTCTTCTTGTCCGAGTCACTAGTGACCATATTTTTCTCTTTTATTTTAGAACATACATAATCAACTGTTCTTTGTTCTTCTGGAATCACATCAAGAAAATCTCCAATATAACTATAGCTTGGTGGAAGCGCTCTAAGTAGGTATCTTAATTTCTCTGATTTATCTATTTTTCCCCCGGCCACTTTGAACTCATTTATTGTTTTTTCGAAATCAACAAAAAAATGTTCTACTGTATTGTAATTGTTTAATCTTATCTCTTTAATTTTTCCTCTACATATTTTGTGCATAGTTGTAGACTGTGTTAAATACATTTTGTCAAACTTCTGTATCATATCATATGCTGTCTTGCATTCACTATTCCAGTTGTTCATCTGAGATTGTACTTATTATTATAGTCCTTGGTTTTAAATCCTTCTTTTTACATTCCGCTTCAGCATTTTCATTTTTCATAATGGCGGCCTCGTGGCACTCTTTGTATTCCAACAAAGTTAACAATCTTAATTTCCTGTTTGATTATTTTGCACTATAAATCAAATCAAAATCAAAGTCAAAAATAGGTATCATCATATCTTCTATCTTTGCTTGTTTAGCCATTTTAATGATAATTATGTCTTACTATGAATTATCGCGACAAGTTTTCTTTTTTCTCGTTGCAAGTTGTAATTTAACCACAAACCTCAATCGTATATCATTATTTTACTTTTCGCACTGATAAATTACGTCATTTAAATCAACAGTACTCTGCGTGTGTAACAGTAACGCAAAGTAAATTTACCTTATACTCGTACATGTGGGAATGAAACGTTGGATATGATCGTATGATATATGGAAAGGAACGTAAGAGGTGTGAGTATGGTGGAAGAGTATGACAGAGGACTGAGGGAACGAGCGCAAGGATACTGTGAGGCACACAGCGAGGACGTAAAGACGAAAGACGAATATTATAAGAAGCACTTTAAATATAATTTATAAAGCCCCAAAAGTGTTTTATTTCGTTCAAACAATCCTTAAAATTGGGGGCTCGTCCGGGATTGATCGAAATAAACGACGACGAGACGACGTACGAGGGGTGATCAATAAGTAATGATAATCAATTTGAAACAGAATTATTAGATTAAAAAAAGTATTTCATTTTTCAACATAGTCGGGGATATTACGGTTCTTCCGGCGCCGAGTTATGAAGGCGGATTCTTATAGAATTCGACGAAATAAGACGAAATTAAAGAATAACATTTTTCGATATTTCGCTTAGTTTTCGAGATATCGATACTCAAAAATTCAAATAAAATTTATTTTTTTTCGTTACCATGAATGTAATATAAATTCTCACCTTCATTATATATCT
>DWDU01003861.1:0-11239 GCA_018245575.1 Jemadia suekentonmiller
CTGGTGAAATGTGGGAGTGTTCTACACTCCTCTGCCTACCTCTTCGGGGATTACAGGCGTGATGTTACGTTTATATATTGACATGTTATAATGTTACACCAATGTGTGGTAGTCGTCCACCAATTTTCCATTATTTACATTATAGGGTAAACTATACAATGATAGGCACCCTAAGTTCTACCATGAAGGTGGTAAAGTTTCATGCATAAATATGATTTTTGTTCTACTTTTTAGTTTTATGGGATACTTCTATATTCAGGCAATAATATAACAATCAGTCAAGTAAAAAAATAAACATCTTATAAACATAAAAATAAATTATTAGACATATTAAAGTTATTTTCTCAGAATTGTCCAATTATTGGCCCCTTAGCATAGTCATTGGCACATCAGTCTTCAAAGTGAGAATTAGAAATATGAACTTATTTAGGCATAATCTCTCATTTCTGTCTTTTCTCTTGTCTATCCTCGTAAATGTAGATATTGAAGATTTAACCAATCTTTTTATAATATTTTGAAGGTTTCGTATTCTAAAAGCTGTTTGAATGGTCTAATTGGTTTCTTGATTTTTCAAAGTCTTTTGTTATCTCTCTTTCAGCAAATCCTTTCATGATGTTATCATAGTTTTTGAAACTAGCTATTGTTTTTTGTTCTTTCGGTTAGTACTAAGTTGCCTGTCTGTCTTTGATATTGGTTGTTTTTTGTTCTTGTCAAATTCAAATCGCATTTATTCAAGATTGATTCTTTATATATATATATATATACATATATCGACTGCTTCATTAGTCGTGTTGGTTTCAAGCACGACCACCGGATGGGGGTTCCTGGGTCCAAATCCCGGGTTGGGGACTACTGGATTTTAATTTAGATTTTGTATTTTTATATAATTGTATATTTATTACAATTATATTATAATTATATATTTATTATAATTATACCATAACTTCTAATTTTCCGAAAACAACAATTTTCGACTGGGTTCTCTACATGTTGATTATACATTTTTAAAATATTTATCATGGAATTGTGATGTTTGGAATCTGTCTCTGTATTGGAACAGAAATAGTAAGATTCTGTCCTTTTAAAACATTCAATGTAGTTCACTTCACACAGTTCGTATACATTTTTATGAGAAATATGATCTCCACCTCTATTTTCTGTGACTAGATCTTCAGATTTTTCGTAAATTTCCGTAACTTCACGAATTCTATAGCCCGAATATGTTTTGTATCAATTAATTGTTAGTGTGGAATGACTTGTAGAATGTACCATAGCAGATAAAAAAACAAGTAAAATGTTTGATACATTTCAGTCTTTTTCTGCAAATGCAGTCATTAATTTTGATTTCCCAAACGTTTTTGGGATCGTCCCATACTAGAAAGTTTTATATTTTTGTTAATAACCGCCATACATTATTAGAAATCACATAAAAACACAAGCCTGGTTGCAGTAAACTTTCTATGAAAAGTAACTGAGTTGCTATCTTACAAAATTTGAAATAGCAACTTCTGATTGGTTGAAAGGGACAGAGTCGGATTTGCATTGTACAAATTTTGGATCGATGTGATTTTACATCTGAACACTATTTTCAAATTGAATTTTAAGTTGGATAAAGTGGGATTTATATTATTTCATTTATTGTTTACAGTTTGGTTTGCTCAGTTCAAAACTGATTATTTGGGACTGAAGCAGTTTTGTTTTTATACCCCTCATGTATGTGAATTACAGTTAAAATTAATTTATTGTGATCGTCAATGATGACTTCAGTGAAAGAAAAAATTTTCCAACCCTTTTTATCATTCCACTGTTGGAACATGGGTATCTTCCCAGAATAAGAGCAGCTGGCCAAGTGCGGGTTGACCCACCTCACTTACCATAGAAAACACAATCAATGCAAAAATTATACAATAAAATTTTGTCAAGACATAGAAATCCTTAATCCCTAGTTATTCCTATGGAAAATAGATGTGATAATATGTATGTATATATGCTGTATTGTCCACTAGCACAGCATGTTTTGGTAGTTGATAATTGATTACAGGACGTTTTTGTTTTGATTTATTATTAAATGTGTATATTTTAAATTTCAGGTATAAAGCGAAAACGCAGTGAGGAATCAAAACAGTTGTGTGTTTATGGGGAAAACGAGAGACCACCGAAATTGAGCAAGATATGGCCAGTGTTTGATTCTGGAGGGTATGGAGACACTAAGATGTTGACGTTGCACGTCATGCAGAAGACACCGCCGATGCCCAATCGGTTGCTATTTAATTTCAAAGAGGAAAACATGTTGGGTTTATGTGATACAAACCAGTCCGATTGGTTCGGTGGTATCAATGTGACATGGAGACAGACACAGTTGAACAACACAGTGCCCCAAGACAACTTTACGAAGCGCATATTCTCTTCAGTGTCCAAGCAGCTTCGCATCATCAACGCACATTTTCAAAAGTCCATGTTCAAATACAAGTATCCACGGGTAACTAGATCGAATGTGCTTCTAGAAAGTTCCAACAACCGACGTCCGGCCACACATGTCAGTTTAGCTTTGCGAGCGATAAAGTTTCAAGCGACTCCCAGAAGAGAGTTGCCATGCTATGGTAACCTGGAGCTTCCTTTGAAAATTAAACAAGAGAAGGCATCAACTTCCCAAGTGTTTCCTGCGATAATGGGCGTTAAGAATGAAATGGATACACCCAGTAATGTTATAGTGAAAGTTGAAAAGGATAGAGATAAAGTTGAGAGGGAGAGGGAGAAAGACAGGGATAGAGAAAGAGATAGGCAAGTTGAAGAATTTAAAAATTTACTAAAAGAGAAATATGGGTGGTTAAAAAAAGGAATCTAAGAGTGTAATTATCCAAATTGTTATCAGATCGTCGCACTCGTCTCGTCACTCGTGCCAGCAGTGTCGTCGCAGGGCGCGGGTCAAGCGCTGCTCCATTGGCGTGCAGTGTCGCCGCGAGCGCGCTGCCTCCTGGGGGCCGCTCACACATAGCCTCACACTTAAAGGACTCAAGTACTACAGGTATGTCGCAATGTTGGATATACGTGTTTACTAGGAACCACCATCTAAATCGCATCTGTTCTGGGCTTACTGTGATTAGTGATCTCTTGCTGATGTAATAAAATCACAAACTAAAGCAGCACCGTAGTTTTTGCGTTTTTCTGTATTCATTTGTGGTATTAAGGCTGGATAGACATTGCCTCATTCTACCACTTTTTGACTATATGTTTATAAGATCGAATGTGATACGATGTGTGTATCTGAATGTATTTATTTTTACAGGCTAATGCGGGTAGAAACACATCCTAACGGCGGCGCCAGTGTTGTGTATTTACAGCAACAGGATGTGGATATGTTGGGCCCGCAACAACAGGAATGTCTTGCCAAGGAATTTTTAAAGGTATGCTGTTGGTTGTTATTATGATATTGTTACGTCAGGTACTTAAGTATTAGGCAGAGAGCGCCAAGTGTCAAATATCTCTATCTTTAAATACGTGAAGTATTTGTTCAACAGTCACCCTCTTCATAAGATCTTGTCCTGTCGGTACCCGTATCGGTGCACGTGCTCCCTCCATTTGTCGCCTGTGTGATGACGTGGCCCGTGCGCGCGGCAGCTGGTGTTCTCGGAGGACGGCGAGGGCTGGGCGCGCTTCGTGTGCGGCGTGGTGCGCGGCGCGGCGGGGCGGCTGCCGTGCCTGCTGCGCTACCTGTCGGAGCGCCACCCCGCGCTCACCGTCAAGGCCGGCGTGCTGGCGCGCGCCAGCGACATCGAGACCACCACCGTCGCCAGATACTACCAGCAGGCGAGCCTCCTCCGTCACCATATCGCGCCTCCACTGTGCCAAGTGCCCACCCGCAATGTTTAAACATCAGTTCAAAACATCAGTTTAAGTCATTGACTACATGTTGTAATGTCCAACTCTGATGAGTCAATGACTGCCAGTGACAGTTAAATAAAATTTGATTATGAGTAAGAAACGGTTGTTATTTGATGCCATGCTGGGGTACTATAATAACTTAGCACGGCTATACTCTCTGGCGGCCGGCGGGCAGCAGTGAGGGCGGTGCGAGAAACTGTGCTGTGCGATCCTCAACCTGACAGGAAAGAACCTCTCAGGGGAGGTCTATGTTCAGCAGTAGGCTGATGATGATGTCAGTGATAGTGAAAGTCAAAAGTCAAATTTCATCTATTCAAAATTGGTTCATTACAACACTTTTTGCACGTCAAACTGATATTACCATCGCTTCGGAAAATGCCTCACTATTTAGAAAAAGCGGCGAAAGAAACTTCATAGGTATGCTACTGCATCTTTTAAAATAAGCACTTATATTACAGTATCATATAAATTATAATTTAAAATAAAACAGTACATCGTTGGTGAACGCAATGAAATGTGTGACATTAGGATAACCATATTTTAGGACACTAAATAAAGGATCATAGAGACATTTTAACTTGTTTTTATTTCGTTTTTATATCAACAGGTGCAACAAACGTACGCAGCGGGTACCTTCCGCTGCGGTCCTCTACACCAAATATCTCTCGTCGGAACGGTGCATGAAGAAGTTGGTGGATATTTCCCAGACATGCTGCAAATGTTAGCGGAATGCCCGTTTCTTAAACTGGTAAGTTTGTATATACATGTAACGTAACATCATTTCTATAATTCCCCGAAGAGGTAGGTAGGGGATTGTAATACACGTCCATATTTAATCAGTTATGATATATGTCTCATTAAGAAATGGGAAACAAACTTAATTTCCATATGTTACAAATATATTATAGTGTATGGCAATCATGGCATTCATCTAATTTAGATATCATTTGTAAGGTCAGGGATATTTGGCATTCAGTGTATGAGCTTGCCCATATGGGCTCTAGTGTGATATCTCAATAATTACTCTTATAATCTTCTATAGACTATGCCTTGGGGCCCAATGGCAGCTGTGGAGATGGAGCCACAAGAGTCCAACGATGGGCCCATATTATGGATCAGACCGGGTGAACAACTGGTGCCCACTGCTGAACTGGGGAAGAGTCCCATAAAGAAGAGACGGTGAGACTCGCATTTGTTCATATGAGTTTATTTATTTATATAATGAAACAAAAGCTGACAGGTTGTACAGAGTATAAACAAATGTATTTATAAATTTTTATAATGGTGATATAACTTGCAATATATTTCTAGTTTCTTATATTGTTACTGCAAACTTTTTTGATAATCTGCATTTAAGGTCATGTGATACATGATAAAAATAGAAAATTTATAAATGAGGAAAAGCAGTTGGACAATCCTAATTGAAATCATTGAGAGGGAAAGCCAAAATGAGGGATAGCATGGAAGTAACTAGTGGTTTCCTTGACAGCACGGGCATGAACGAGCTGCGCAACCTGCAGTACCTGCCGCGCTACAGCGAGGCGCGCGAGTTCCTGTTCGAGGACCGCACGCGCGCGCACGCCGACCACGTGGGCCACGGGCTCGACCGCATCACCACCGCCGCCGTCGGTGCGTGCTCGCCGCCCTCCCCGCGCCCGCCCCCCGCCCACACTGCGCCCGCACTGCGACCACACTGCGCCCACACCTTGCAGACTGTTTATCATTGTTTGAAATTGTTGTCATTTGATCTCATTTTATGTCATCTATGGGCTGTGTTACTATAATATGCTTTGTTTCTGTAAATAAATTCAATATGTTTGAATAAGTTTCTGTAAATGTTGTATACAGCTGTTAACGGCATACATAATGATATAAATAAGCCATATATCATCATCAACCCCTTTTATCATTCTACTTGGATGTGGTTCTCCTCACAGAATGAGAATGGTTAAGTGAAAGTACTGCCATGTTAGCCAAATGAGGGTGGGCAGACATAGCACTTAGATGCTAAGAACATATTTGCACACCTCAGACAATCTATATGAGTAATATGATTATTTTGTAATGTCTAGATATAGATTGATTATTAGATTACACACTGTTGCTCCTCTTATAGCTTAACACTGTATACATGCCCCTGATGTATCCTCGTTGTTACAGGTGTCCTGAAAGCGATACACTGTGGCTCGGACACGGACCGGGGCAGGATAACGAAGGACGTGGTGGCCTTCCATGCGGCCGACTTTAACAAGCTGGTGCAGCTGTTGCAACTGGACCTGTACGAGCCGCCCATATCGCAGTGTGTCACTTGGTGAGCAAGCGTCGGTATCCATATTATGATAGTGTTCTAACGAGCGACATGAATGCACACGCAAAAGACTTGTGTGATAAATCTTCTGTTTTGTACTCTAAGACGTGTTGACTATTATGGTAGGATATGGTGTTAATCATTTTCATTTTGAGAAGAAACACCATGTCTAATAGTGAAACAATATAATGGTTGAAGGCTATGGTCAAAAATGTCGTATAACATTCTTTTTTGGATGAATTTTTGACCAACTTTGTACAGGTTGGAGGAGGCGAAGCTGAACCAGCTGAGACGTGAAGGTGTGAGATATTCCCGCCTGTCGCTGTGTGACGATGACATCTACTTCTTGCCGAGGAATATCATACACCAGTTCAGAACTATATCAGCTGTTACCTCCGTGGGTGAGTACAGATATAGTGTATGTTACTGGTAATTAAAATAAACGTTTACATACAATTAACTATTGTACGTCATTATTGTTTCAAGAAGTCAAACCCCCTTCCAATTGTTTGTAATGACAAGAAAGGGTTATTAAGCAATAAAATTCAAAGATTGTCTACTTCTCCTAAGATGTATTTGGGGATTTCAATGTATATTCTGTGTGTTCATTATTTATATTTCAAATAGTATTAATATTGTGGTGACTGAGCTGTAGTACAAGTTTTGTAATTCAATCTTTGTCCAACAGCGTGGCATCTTCGTCTGAAACAATACTATCCATCGTCGGAGGCCTCTTCGCCGGCCGACGAGCGACCACCAGCTGATGCCAACCCACAGAGCACTCCTAGCCCCGTCGTCACCGCTAACAATACACCCGGTGAGTATGCTGTATTAACAGGTTGATATGAAAGAAATTAAGTATTCAATTTATGGAACTTGTTGCTCCGTTTGTAATTTTTATCGGGGCGGAGAAAGAATCCATTCCCTTATAAAAATAATAAGGCGCTTAAAGTCAGGGCTGGCAGATCGCAGTATAGCGCGTTCAGTCTAGGCACAGTTAAATGCCCTGACAAGTGATGCATTGCTGCTTCATACTGCAGTGTAGGTGATGCGAGTTGCTGTGCTCTGTGATCCCCAATCTGCATGGCCATCGTGGGGATAATGAGCTTAACCCCTCCATAGGGTAGGCCTATGTCCAGCAGTGGACTGCCTTAGGTTCATATTGATGAATTTGTTACTCAAAATAATTACAATCCTGATCTTAATGTTAAGGAGTTGTTATTCATTATTATCATCAACAGTTTTACCGTTTTGCTGTTAAAATATAGTTCTACCCTGATGAGATATTAGTTGAAAGTATGATCGATAAGATCGCCAGCTATCTTTGCTAGTAAGTAATTGAATTTCTGCAGTGGTCATGCTAAAGGTAAAGATTTTATGTAAATAACATTGTGAGTTTCTTATTTCAGAACCAAAAAAATCATCGACAACGAAGCACAAGAGCGGTGTAATAGAGATGAGAGCTCTCAGCGCCAAGTATAAGGAAAAACCGGCTTTGAAAATAGCCGAAAGTCGTAAGAGCATCGAGGTGCAGACAAAGTCGGAAAGGACAGAAGAGAAGAGAGAGAAGAAACACGACAAATCGGAGAAAGTTGAAAAAGATCGAAATCACTCGCACAGATACAAGGATGCTGATAAACATCGGCCTTCCGAAAAATCAGAACACAGATTAGACAAACAAGACAGCAAAGAAAACAGACAGACTGATAAATTTGAAGTAAGATCAAATGACAAAGTTGATAACAAGCCAGATAAAAATGAGAATAAATCAGAGAAAACTGATGTTAAGTTTGACAAGACAAATGTTAAGTTTAACAGATCAGAGGTCAAATCTGATAAACTTGATAGCAGGTCTGACAAACCTGATGCGAAGTCTGATACATTTGAGAAAAGTCAAGATAAATCTGATAGGTCAGATATTAAATGTTCTGAAATGGTGGACAGATCACCAGATAAGAATGACAGAAACGAAATAGGTGTTGTGGAAAAATCTAATAAAGCTGTTGATAAAGATGACCAGTCCCCAGAAAGAGTAGACAAAGATCCATGTGAGAAGTTAGAAAAGCTACCGGACAAGGTAGACAAAAACCATGAGAAGACAGATATTGAGGTAGATAAGAATATTAAGACTCCAGAAAAGTGTGACAGGGTGTCAGAAAAGTTTGACAAATCACCAGAAAAGCCTGACAAAGTGTCTGTTGACAGCAAAAATGTCGATAAATCTGAAAGATCGTCTGAAAAACCATACAAAGCATTCGACAAATCATCAGAGCTAAAGCTCGAAAAAGATAGGGTGGAAAAGACAGAAAAAATGGACAAAACAGACAAAGACAAATCAGAGAAACCCCACGACCATCACAGGCGCCACTCATCGTCGAGACACAAATCGCACCACAAAGACAGGAGGGACAAAGACCACAGGAAAGAGCACAGGAGTTCAGACTACAAACACAGGGAGAGGGACAGTGTGAGAGACTCGAAGACCCAAGACGCGAAGGATAGTACAAAGTTACCACAAGCTGTGCACCAACCACCAGATTAAATGTTCCACATATTTATTGACAGAGTGAAGTGTGTTCTTTTGTTAGCTTGACTAACAAACAAGGAGTTTTGTGCATTGTGACGGTGTAATTATGTGATGCTTCCAAAAGTATTGGTGATCATGCAATATTATGCACGGTAAGTGATACCAGTAAATTGATATTTTAGTTATAAATGAAAATCGCTGTATTAATGTTTAAAACATGGTGACTTGCCATGACAATTATATATACAATTGAATATAGACAAGTCATGTTTCACTGAATGTTTTCATTTAAATCAATATGGAGTTTACAACCTTTGTAGTAGTAAAGTGTGTAGTATAATAATGAAAAAGAGACAATATACATTCCAGTTTAAATTTGTCTGTATATGTTGGAACTTTTATATCATTAAGTAATGTAATATATGCCATTAATAATTTAAATATTACACAAATTAAATAATTTAATGCAAATTGAAAAGTTCGCTTGTATATGCCACTGACACACAAAACATATTTCTGGGTTTCCAATATTGAATACATTGGTTATATTCACTTTTAATTTAAATTAATTTTGAAATAAATAATTGTAAACACTAAAATGTCGGAAAATTGAAATTGTTTAACGTGTGTAGTACTTTGACCTCTTTTGGTAAAGCCGTAAACACCACTAGGGGCCAACAAAATAAGATTTGTCTATATCAATTGTATGTATAATGTCACTATCGGAAATAATTGAAGAATTTTTTTTTCGGATCTCTTTGTAATGTTATTGTTATTGGTTTTAAAGTTACTGTTACAGTAGAGTTTAAATTTTCTTTGGAAGACTAAAATGATCCGAAGGTGATTTCAAAAATTTATCCACAGCTGGATCATTTATCACGTTAAGATTGAAAAAAAAAATACTTTAAGAAAAAACGTTTTACATGTTTTTTTATAAAAAGTAATATTGCGTTCGGGTCGTTTTGTCGGTCAGATTATCCGTTAACGTTTCTTCGTCCAACTTGAAAAATGGAATCGTATGTTTTTTTTTAATGTCATTTAATCGTTTAAACTTTTCGAGTCGTGTCAACAGCGATCTATCTCTATTCCACGCGTCACAAAGTTCCAAATTCGCACGAGAACACTCGCGGCACTCACAACGTGTACCTTGAAGAGTAATTTTTTTTTGTAAATAATATGTAGCACGTAAGGGGGTCTCTTAGAGGCTGAGTAAAGATATCTGATGCGCAGTTTTAGATTTATTATAATCAATATCTAACAACAAACCAGTTAAATTGTAAGATCGTCTTGACATTTAATCAATTTCATTAATTCTTTACGGCGGTACTGAAGGGAATACATTTATTTAACAATATTGTTTGGTACAATGTTTTTTTACTCTATATTGTAACAATCGATAGTCACAATATATATTATATATAGTGTAGGATATGAGTTAAATATAAATTTATATTTGAGGTTCTGTCCATTTGAATGCAATATATGTATCTTACTAGTTCTTACAGAGAAGTACTCTGGTTTTTTATATTTTGTATCAATGAAAATAAGTATGTTTATTGGGTATATAATATTGAATCAGGCCTACAATAATTAAGTGACTCAGTTAGATCTTAAAGATTGACACTAATTTTAGGTCTGTTTAAGGTTGGACTATAGATCTGGGTAGATTCAAGAGATGGTACATTTTGACTGTCTGCTATGTTTAATTTTTGAAACTGGAATACATGTTAAGGGATAAATTTAAGTCCATTATATATATGTATATATAGAGACTAAATTTTTTTTATTATTTTAATATGTTTGCCATGTGATGTAAAGGGCCTTGAATATATACAAAATAAATGCTGATGTTTAAATTATATAGTACTACCCATATATACATATTTGAAATTTATAAAAATATCAGATTAGTTATTTTATTTTCAAATTTTAATTCTTAATTTTCATCAACTTCAAGTGTTGGCTAAAATGGTAGAGAGTAATGTAAGAATGATTTATTTTTGTATCAATGTATTGATTGTAAATAAATAAACTCTCAAATAAAACATTTAAATAATGCATCAAGACAGTGATAAGGGAAATTGGTTCAGTTTTTTATAAGAAAAATAAGGCATGACTATGTAGCACATTTATAAAATTTACAGAAATATTATAAATTTGTAAACTAATTATTGTTTACTGGGATTGTACTACATTATTCTGCCTATATTACAGGCATGATGTTACGTTTTTTAAATTGCTGTTGGTTAATTGTGTTGCACAAAGTATTTGAAAAGAGATACTTGAAAAGGAATAATAACTGTATAGTATGTGAAGGCTGGCTGATTAATAATTGGGGTCTCAGAAGCTCTTATCACCCATTTGATATCCTCAGAAAGAAAAGGGAGACTTCAAAACAGCATGTCTACATGGGTTAACTATTTGATGCCAACAGAAGTTGAATCACCTCATTTTCTCCAGAGTTACAGATCTATTTTTCTTTGAACTAATTTCGAAGCAATGAACATATTCATATTATCACA
>DWDU01003862.1:0-11239 GCA_018245575.1 Jemadia suekentonmiller
TCGTGGCTTAAATAAATAGTGGAAGGCTGAACGAGCGAGTGACCTGCGAGTCGCGCGGCGCCAGCAGCCCGTCGCGCTCCAGGATCTCGCGCTCGGTGCGCCCCACGTACTTGAACTTGGTGCCCCACGAGAACAGCCCGCCGCCCGAGTACACGCAGGCGTCCGACGACGACGCCAGCCTGCCGCAACACAACGCCGCACTCGCATCAGCGATCACATCCTAATTGCATCTTTACACCCGTTTAAACACCTCACTGAGTTGGGGCTATTGGGATAGTTTGTGAGCTGCTTTTGGGTTAATCCCAAAAATAAACGCTCTCGTTTCTTTAAGCCTGGCTCTGAGCTAACTCATTCAACCGGTATTATTGTAACTCATGCTCATTGACGCGCTTGATCAATATATTATAGTCTAAATGTTTACAACAAACCAATCTTTTAAGTTTTAGAATACCTTCGAAAACAAGTTCATTGTTATCGATTCGATGTCGATGCAATTTTTGAGCGATCGATCTTTCTAAACAATGACACCTTGCGATCTCAAGCAATAGTTCAGCACACAGATGTGAATACTTCACGACGAACGCAATTTCGCATCTATTTTATTATTTACTTCACAACAAGTGAAAAAAAACCTACAATGTCATGCGACTCACGTGAAGAACAGCATTTGTTCTATGGCGCAACACCACACATGCCGACAGGACGCACCGCTGGGACATTTGAATCCGACCGTATGTTTTTTCTATAAATTAAAAACACATGAATTAATCATGCTTCTTATAATTCTTGTAATCCAATGGTTAATACTGCTTCAATTGAAAAATTTAAATAACGAATGTAATACATGTGAGTGGTCATTTATTTAATAGCTAATAGCATTAGTTAACCCATGGTGATGGAGAGATTATGTGTTAGGTACAATCAGTCTGTTGCAATGTTATAAATGAATAATGACATTAAACAAATATCCTTTTTAAATTCAAAACAAATTAACTGTTATGATAGATTAACAACGTACATCACGCTTATTATCCCCGAAGAGGTAGGTAGAGGAGTGTAGTTAGTATAATCCCACATTTCACTAGTTAAGTTTAGATAGATTAACTTAATAAAAAAAACCTTACTTCTGGATAGTTGAGGTGAACGATAAACATTCGGCCCTCAAAGTTGATTTTATGCACTTCAGACCATTTAAAGTGATGTGTTTTCCGACTGCCTTGAAATGTAAGAATGCCCCCATGATTGATGCCTAAATATAATTGATTTCCTCGGTGATCCTGTATAAAAAAAACATAACCAATAAAATGTCATAAACGTAAAGTCAATTCGATATTATATTAAAAAAAACAATTCAATCTTATACTGTTTAAAACAGGGTAGTATATTGGAAGATGCTATCTTCTTATTCAAAGATAAACAAACAATGTAAATGCAAAAATTACTATGTACATACAATGCAATGCTTGCAATGCATGCAATGTAATTACAATGTAAATGCAAAAATTACTATGTACTTTTATTATGTAGATATAGGAGCATTACAACTGAAGAAAATTGTATTACAATATTTATTAGGGCACTAATTTTTTCATAAATCAATTTTGTTATAACTCTAAATTTATACATTTATTACATAATTATAACTAGTTCTGTAATTTAATTTTCCGGCACATTCATAGACATCATAATATAATAACTGATTGACAATGATACAAAGGTATTACAGTAATTTTACATAAAATATTACCACCTTAACAGGGTGTGGGTCTACACCATATGTGTCAAGCTGGCAGGCAATTTTGAGGAAAGATCTCTCAGCCTCTTGTGTGGATAGACCTTTCACCCCGCCTGTTCCTCCTGGCGTGCCTTCGACTGGTTCTCGATGTAACTCCTATAATTACCAACATAGACATTAACATAACAATAGTATAGAATTTTGTAATAAGTTAAACAGCTAATATTTCTACCAGAGTGATGCGATATTCAGATTTAATTATTATACCCATAACCTTGCAAATATTTTTTTACTTGACAAAAAATATATGCATAATATACTAGCTGACCCGGCGAAGTCCGTACCGCTTATTCAAGTTTTTTTTTCCAAAAGTTACTAAAGACATTATTTTTGATCAGTTATGGACCAGGTATAGAACTATTAAATTACTAATATGGCAATTTAAAAATAGGGGTTGATCGTAGAAGGGTACAAATTTATGGTTGTATGTATTTTTGAATTCTGTATCATAAAAAAATACAAACAAAAAATTTTGTGCAGAAAATAAAAGAATAATGTTAGGGGTGGACAACCCTTATCATTTAGGGGTATGAAAAATAGATGTTGACCGATTCTCAGACCTACAAAATATGCACACAAAATTTCATGAGAATCGGTCGAGCCGTTTCGGAGGAGTTCAATCACGCACACCGTGACACATGAATTTTATATATAAGATATTCCTATGAAGTATATTGAGATATTTACCCAACATTAGTAATTCCATGAAATCTGCTGAAACTCCACCTTCTGGTACAGATGTGGCATAAGAGGTCATTTTAGTATCCATTTCCATCAAAATGTGCTCCCATGACTCCGTTATAGATATCATGGTCTGGTCAAGATAAGAAGTAAGTTGTGTGATTTGAATATGTCTATTAGCTACTGAGAATAATTCTTCAGCAAATGCCGAGAGTACAGTAGCATTGATGACAGCCATATACATATTATTAGTGACTCTGTCCAAATACACTACTTGCATAACACTAAAGTCATCCGACATATTAATACTGAGCACTTTGTATTCCCCACATTCATCTTTAGATACTTGA
Source organism: Jemadia suekentonmiller (assembly GCA_018245575.1). Taxonomy (NCBI): domain Eukaryota; kingdom Metazoa; phylum Arthropoda; class Insecta; order Lepidoptera; family Hesperiidae; genus Jemadia; species Jemadia suekentonmiller. The sequence continues at coordinate 2,827 of DWDU01003862.1, forward strand.
GCAAGGTGCATGGTTCCGAAAGGAAAACTACCAAAAATACTCATATAAATATGGCCTGTTCCATATCCCACTATCAGCATATTCAACTGGGTATGCTCTATATTTTTAAAGCATTTAGGGCTATCATCGGGACCTTGGTTTTTATATGAAATGCTCATTGAAGCTGGTTTCTGTAAAAAAATTGATGCATCCTCCTGTAAGAAAAATAGTTATTATCTGATTTACACCATAAAATTATTATACATATTACTCAACATGTAACATCATGTACATATATGTAATAAGTAACATTACATAATAAGTAACATGAAAACTAGGCAGAGGAGTGTAGGTAACTCCCATGTTTCATCAGTTACATTTATCTCCCACTATGGAGTAGGTGGTGACATTATTTTCATACACCAGGAAAAGTTCCAAACTAAGCCACTATTAGAAAAAAGTTTAAAAGAATCCAATAGTGCCCGACCCGGGATTTGGACCCAGGACCTCCTGAACGACAGTTACGATTACAACCAATACAGCTAATGATGTAGTCATTCACAATAAATTATTAAAAAAACATTAAAAAGACATTAATATATTATTAATGCGCCATTCAAGTAACACATACATATAAATTATACTCAGTTGCATTTTCCAAGGTACCAGCTTTTACAGCCCATGTGATACATGTGATGCCATAATTATTGGACTCAAAGAATTCCGCAGAGCATTCCTGTGTAAAATCATATTTATGTAGAATTTCTTTATCCTCTATATCCACTATGTATACACTGCAGGAACTATAACCAATTGCTAGGGCCTGAAATGAGGAAAGATTAAATTTTTTATGTTAACAGTACAAAATAGTAAACATTCCATGAGATACAACGGTGTTAATAGAGACCATAACATAACATCATATGTGTTTTACCGAAAGGGGTAAACAGAAGACTGTAACACACTCCCACATTTCACCAGTTATGTCATATTATCTTAGGACATCTCAACAGCCAGTCAACTAATAAACTAAATATATATACATACCATACACTCTATATATGTATATACAGTGTAAACTCTTTATAACGAATTTTAAGGGACTGAGTTTTTTTTTTCATTATAAAGAGTTTTCGCTATATGGAGAGAAGACAAAAAGTAAACCAAATGTAACCAATTACAATGCTTTCTTTAATTACTATCAATAAGTAAATTATTCTAAACACATAATCTGTTAACATTACCTGACATGTTTTGCAATGCCAATATTTCATTTGTATTTTTTTTAAGTAACATCTTTTAAGTTTAGTAACTGAGATCAAAATTTCCTACAAAGTAACCTAAGAATAATGGCACACATGTTAAGGCAATTAACAACAACAGCCAGATGCTGTTTGTGACCTCAGATGTTTTTCTTAGAAATTTCGGCAACTCAATAGAACAGTTTTGTAAGCTGACCATTACACTGTTAAATATGTTGTTGATGTCTAAATATGAAAATATTTCTTCGTAATAGTGAATGGCTGTTGGTTGGTTGATTGCAAAAGTGACTGCCGATCAGGAGGTCCTGGGTTCAAATCCCAGTAGGGCACTACAAGATTTTTCTCATTTTGATTTTCTAGTAGTCTCAGAGTCTAGAAATGTGCCCAGTGCATGGTAATAGGCTCACCACCTATTCCATAGTGGGACAAAAACACAACTGGTAAAATGTGGAAGTGTTCTACACTCCTCTTTTACCTCTTCGGGAATAACAGGAGTGATGTTATGTTATGTTATGTTACATTAATGTATAGGTTTTGTACTAAACCAACCAAATTGAATTAATTTGTGTTACAGAAAGTTTTTCCTTATAACAAACAATGTTATAAGGATTTTACACTGTACTTTACACAGATATTTACTTATTTTGAGTGTATTTCAAATCCACCAGCTCCTGAGCAATAATCAAGTTCAATAATCACTGCACCAAAGGTCCTACATACATCCCACTATGTAATAATACAAGAGGGGAATAAATACGGATTCTATTCTATTTTTGGAAATTTAACACAGTTTAAATTTAAAACCCAATGATATTTTATAGTATCTAGTTATCAAACCCAGGACCAATTGATCATCAGTCATATTTGCAATCTCTTCACCAATGAGGTAGTAGACTTATAGGTATAGATTGTATTACATTTATTTACATTAACTTTTGAACATAGAAAATATACCTTTCCATCAGGTCTCCAGGCCATTGCTTGAACAGAAACATTTTCTTTTGGTGGAGGTAAATTCCATACTTTCTGCCAATGAAGCCTGTGTACTTGAACTTCACCTGTAAGATAAGGTATCAAATAAATTGGGACGTTTCAGGCCCTTCCAAGAAAAAGACGAAGGGAGAAGCTGAATGAGTCAGGCCAAGAATAAACTAGGATTTTGTCCATAAAATGATAATAATTACACTATATTACTATCATATTAATAATATTATCAATCAAATCAATGTTGGAACTCCAACTAACCTTTAAAATTGCTTAGAGCTAATAAGTCAAGACGATTGCTCCAAATCATTAAATCCACTTGGTTTGCAACATGCCTCTCTTCCATTTGCCTCATTCCACAATTGAACATAATGAAGTTTTATCTTTGAATTTTATACACGAAGAATTTTAAGTTATATTAAGTAATTATATACTTTTTTGTACAAAGTAAAAACAACGGTTTATTTTTAAGTTGATCATAATAACAATCTCATCTCACGTCAATCAAACGTTGCAATTACAACAACAACATAATAGTAAGTAAGTATCAAGTACAAATGGGCCTTATACAATGTAATCGGCTTCAGTAACTAGTTATGAAGTTTAATAATAGTAAGTAGTTTCATGAATATAAATGCAACGATTAATTTTCTCACGCAATTTTATGACAATGACACAACTAGTACGACTACCGACGCGACTATAAACTGTTTTTATTTAACAGAATACAGGCGTAATCGTAACGTGTTATAGTGTCATTTCCATCGAGAAGTTGCTTAGGTACTTAGAAGATAAAAGAGACGGTTATACAATATTTTCCACGCGCCTTTTTAGCGCAAATGCTTCTGCAAATTCAAATGCAATTATTACATCGAGTTTAAGTTTACTTTAAAACAATTTTTTCAAAGAAATTGTAACCTTGAACCTTTTCTAACATAATTTCTAAACGAATTTAAATTAAAAAATTAGACTTTTGAGGAGTGACTAAAAACTAATGTTATTATCTACTTTCTAAATTATTATATTAGAATCAATTTTTACAGTATTAAGGAATGAATATTAATAGGGTATTAGTGATGTAACTACTATTCGCATTAGTATTTGCATTCGCGTTAGTGAATATTCGTAAGTTTTACATATTCGCAAAATTCTACAATATTCGCAAAATTTTAGCGGATGCTTTGCGAATATAATATCAAAAAAAAAGGTTAATATAAACAAAATCTTTTCTTTTAATTAAATCATAAGCATTTCTTATGCTAAAATCGGAATTGAACTATTGTATGAAGTATCATTTTTTCTGTTAGTGTGTTAGACTGGTGAAATTTTAGATTTATATTTTTTGTTAACAAAAACAATAACTTCTTCATGTATTGGAAATCTAGGACATTCAAAGCGATAAGTTAAATTAAACATGATTTATAGGAATGCAATTATTTTAATTTAGACTAATGCGTGAACAAAGCTGCGGGAAAAAACTAATGTTTCATATACATATTGTCAAATGAAGAATATCTGAATTTTAAAGACATGTTTACATAAATTGGAATTCATTTATTTCGATACTTATTTTCCGCTGTACTGTAAGTGTATACCATCCAAACTGTTTTATTGAGATTATTTGATAATGGGACACTATGTTTTATCTACTATTATTTTTCTGTATTTCACTCGTTTTGATTTGTATGGGCATGTTCATCTGACACTTTGCTGTCACAAATTGGAAAATAATTTTAATATTTTGATCCATCTGTATAATATACTTGCGGTTATTGTATAAAGATATCATCATATTAGTTTGGTTCACGAAAATGGCCTCGCCGCTGGAACAATTCGTAAATAATGTCAGGACTACATCTGCTGCAGGTATAGACAGTTGTAATTTACAATGATATAAACAATGAGCGGTTATGAATAAGTCTTGTTTTTCAGGAAGCTATCGTGAATTATGTGACATTATTGTGAAGTCCGATGAAGTGTTACAACGAAACAGTGCACATCTTAACACAGTCTTAGAAACTTTGGACATTCAACAACATTCTCTTGGCGTATTAGCGGTTCTCGTTGCTAAATTTTCTGTGCCGCAGGTAAGGTAACAAATCTTGTTTTAAACGAATGGATAACACTATCAAATGTGTCGATTCAAACTGCACTTCTTAAATATCGGTAGTTCTTTATTACTGACAAGGGACATTTCGCTACCGTTGGTAGTGAATTTATTTAGAAATTGGATAATTTATTTACAAATTTATTTAGAAATTGAAGTGGCTATCCTAGTGTTAGCGATACTTTACAAACTGAAGTAGTAGGACTTATAGCTAATAAGAAAAATGTAATATCACACCTGTAATTCCTGAAGTGGCAAGTGGAGGATTATAGTACACTCCCATGTTTCACTGCTTATGTTTATGTCTCACTATGCAATAGGTGCCAAGCCTATTGCTATACACCAGGCACAAATTTATCCTTTGCATCACTACTAGGAATTCTAATTAAAAAAATCCAATAGTACCCAACCTGGGAAGTAAACTTATAGGTATAGCCATTTCATGATTAAGGTTTGCTTTTGGTTGTAGTAGTGATGTGTACAGATAGGCATATTTGTGTGTGTAAACTAAAAGAGTGATAGCAAAGAAATCAAAGATGTATTATTTATTCAAATTTTTGGTTTTAAAATTTTTAAGTGCTTTACAATTATTAAAAAATTTTTGGTTAATTTTAATATTTATTGATTTTGGTTATTTTATTCAGCAAATATAATTAGCGGGATTATACTTGTGGAATTAGCAAGATTTTAGTTTTTTCACAATAATAGGGGGATCCCCAAATCTAGGTACATATCTTCAATTACTCAACAGCCAACAGTACCACTTAATCTTATATCAAAATGAGAAATGACCCATTTTGAATGTGTAGGAAACAGGGGGAAGTATCCGAAACCAATTTACAACTTTGTTAGTAACTCAGTTCCACCTACGAGTGTTAATTCTGAATGTGCATTTATGGCATGGCCGCTTAGAACTCCTGCATTTTTGCTAATTGTAAAAGAGTAAACTTAGTTCTCTAATCAAATACAGTTGTCTGCATAGTAGTCATAATGGTACTTACTGTCTCATTGCTAAATCTCAGAAAACTGCAGTATGAGAATTATCCACAATTACATTGAATATATTTACTTTTTAATTTTCAGAATACTAGTGATGTTGACAGGTCTACAATGTATCAACAAGTACATGACTTCATTACTAATTGCAATGGAGAACAAGTACGATTCTCTCCTGACTTATGTATGTATCTGTTTTTCATAACTATTTTACTGTTCAGTTATGTACCTTAATTAAGATGTAATTTGTCAACCTTGGAATAAGGGGTGTGCACTTAAATGATTTTTTATACTTAGATAAGCTTATAGATATAGAATATGCCACTAAAGTAACTTAAGGGCTTAGTCTTTTAAATTAGTGTTTAACTTGCCTTCTAAGTGTTTTAGCTTCGGTGAATATTCATGTAGTGATTAGACGAAACAATAATTGTTATGTAGTAGTTTGAGTCAATAAACAGTTAACTTCAAGATAAAACTATTATATGGTGTCTTAATAATGCTACATTATTTGTGTACTTTGATATGCTTCATATTGAAGTGTTTTACGCCAATGTATAATTAGTAAACAGCTAGAAGACTTTATGTATTTTAAAAGGTTGTATTTAGATAATAAGAAATTTGTGATTTTCTTTACATTCTCGCCAGATGCTGATTTATGCCACCTGCTTACGGAGCACCTTGTTGAGATTAAGCAACCAATTAGGGGCATAGAAATCCTAAAGAAGGCTATTCGAAAGATTCAGTTGTTTGATTCACAGTTGACATCTATTCATGCAGATCTATGCCAACTGTGTCTCTTGTCAAAATGTATGAAACCCGCTCTGGAGTTCTTGGACACTGATGTTACTGGGATCAGCTCGGAGGCGAAGGTACAAGTAACAAAGTAAATTGTATTCTTAAACATTTATTGTTTACAATAATAAGCACAACACAAAATCTGTACCTTACATTATATACTCGTAAATATATCTTCATAAACATTTCAGCTTGGTGGAAACAGTGACTCAAAACATTTTCTACTTTACTACTATTATGGAGGAATGATATACACTGCTCTAAAGAACTATGACAGAGCATTGTACTTTTTTGAAGTTGTTGTGACAGTTCCTGCAATGGTTGTCTCTCACATAATGTTGGAAGCTTACAAGAAGTATCTTTTAATTTCATATCTCTTACACAGGAAGGTAATAGCTAAGTGTCTTTTATAATACCATTAATTTTAAAATTTACTACATTTTAATTCTGCTATACACAATTTACTAATTACCCACTGATATATGCCCAATTTTTTTTCAGATTTTACCAATGCCCAAGTACACATCACAAGTGGTATTTCGTTTTCTCAAACCATTGTCCGTTGCATACCATGAGATAGCTACAACTCCCCATGCTACCATAAAACACAGGGAGACATATGTTAGAGACAAAAATATGGGATTGGTCTATCAGGTTATGATCTGTTAATACTTATCAACACTTGATCAGTACATATATGTTATAATAGTAGCTGCTACATTGCATTTCTTTGGTTTTACATATTAAAAATAATATTGGTTCAAAATGGTGATCGTATTTTTTTTTATTTTAGCTATTAAATGCAGGATATAAGAAAAGCATTCAGCGGCTGACAAAAACATTCATAACACTGTCACTAAGCGATGTAGCGTCCAGAGTTCAGTTGTCTGGACCAGCTGCTGCTGAAACCTATATACTCAATATGGTGAGTTCAAAAAAAATAGGTTTAGTATACATATTTCAAATTGTAATAGGTATTTGAAAACAAATATGTAAGTTTTGATTGTGTTATTTACTTTTGGCTTCAATTTTCAGATTGAAGAGGGTGAAATTTATGCTATGATAAATCAAAAGGATGGTATGGTTATTTTCCTTGATAGCCCTGAAAAGTATGCTTCACCCGAAACATTGAGTGTGTTGGAACAGCAAATGGCTGCTTGTACTAAACTGCATCAATACATCCAAGAAATGGATGAACAAATTCAAGTTAACCCACAAGTAAGTACATTGAAAATAAGTGTTCAATTTTAATTTTAAACTTATTTGCCCTTATTTTAATTACACAATAAAATTCAATGGACTTGAAGGAATAGGAACTTATTAGGAATAGTTGATTTTTTACAATAGAATATGTAATTTGTTTACAGACTAAGTCTAGTTTTAAATTATTTACAAGAGCTAAACTAAACATTAACATAAAATGTTATTATTACATTGCAGTATGTGAAGAAATCAGTTGGGAATCATGATGAGGACATGCCAGCAACCAGTCAAAACGCAAAATCCACCTATACCATTTAATCTATTAATACAAATGATTGTGGCATTTACATATATTTGAAAAAGAACACATGAAGTCAAAAGTAATTTGAAGTGATCTTTTGTAGTTACACTACATACAACATCCAATAAATATGTAATACCAACTAGTGTTTCATTTAACCTAATATGCCTCGTGAACAGCTTCTGTAAATGAATCCATGCTTCCCAGCGGAGTTTGTGGTGTTATTCCATGTCCCAGATTAGCAATGTATCTTTGTTTGCCAAATTTTCTCACCATTCCAATTGTCAGTCGTCTGATTTCCTCCTGTAAATGTTCTCAATGATATAAATATATCACTTTGGGTTCCTTTTCATTGTTCATAATCATCTTGATGTTGATAAAATGAATTCAAAACAAATGATTTTACAAGATCATGACAATGATGTCTTTAAACATGTACATGAACTAAAGCTCTCTAAGTTGCATTTTGGTTGTGTAACAATATAATATTCAAGCATGATCATAACACATAATCATTGTTTTGTGTATCTCAAAAATATGTCATTAATTAGTTCTCTAAATGTATTTGGTGCATCCAAGATAATATCACTCATCATAATCTGAAGTTGCAACCACCAGTGTTAACATCTAATATCTCATAGGTTATTGATTGCATGATTAGAAATCAAAATGTTTTCTGGTCACATAACAATAAAGAGATAATGTACATTTGATTATATATAATTTTGAGTTATGTGAATGTAGAATGATAAGAGAAATAAATATTCATTTCAGTGCACTCTCTGA
>DWDU01003863.1:0-11238 GCA_018245575.1 Jemadia suekentonmiller
AAAAAAAACGTAACATCACGCCTGTAATCCCCGAAGAGGTAGGCAGAGGAGTGTAGAACACTCCCACGTTTCACCAAACGTAACTAAAGTAACTAATAATTTACATTTTATAAAGGCAATTCTATCACAGGACTCCCTGAAAAACCTTACTTGTTTAATTCACGTCGTATCACGCATAAACAGAAATCGAAGCGTAATATTTGGAAAATTCCACGAACGAGATGCCGTCAATCATCTCTACATTTCCCCGGGATCGAATCGAATTATGCACCGGGATATTAAATTTCCGCCCACCTAATGGTTTTACGTTTATTGTGTTACCGGTCCGCAGCATAGAAATTTGTACGTGATTTTATAATAAATGTTCGGTTAATACATTGTTTACCTCATTTTTATTAAATTAATGTTGGAATAATTACTGGTGTGTTGGTTTAGCGGTTAGTAAATCTGACAGCTGAATAGATTGTGGGTTCGATTTTTGCGTAGATGCAACAGTTTAAACATGAACGTGAGCGTTCAATCAAAATGATATAGATAGGATTTCTGAACTGTGTAATCACCAGAGCACAGGCGTTGCTAAGCTTGGGACCAGCTCACCGCATGTGAAGTTGTACCAATATGTTATTACTATTATGCAAGCCGTTCGGATTGTACATCCATGTGAGTTCTACCAAAATATTGTAAGCATTGGATGAAAAAGATGTTATTAATCACCTTTATCTCATCATCATTATCATCACCCAGTTTCAGTCCACTAACGGGCACAGGTCTCAATTAAGGGGTCGCTGTCTATATTCCCAACGCTGGGCATGTAGGATTGGGGATCGCAGAGCACGGCTTCTCGCACCGCCTATGCCACTGCCCGTAGACTGCCAGTGCCAGCAGTGCGTAGGCATTTATCTCTCAGAAAACAAACACTACATACTCTTTATTCTAAATGCTATTTACAGACTACAGTATAGAAAGTATCCACGGAAAATTTTGGGATGTAACGTCTTCATAACGCTACGAAAATGTTTAGACACACAAAAGCAGATACTGACATTTTGAGTGTAATAATGTACGACCAACCAGTAGTGTAATAGTAACAGTTAGCCAGTCGAATCGATCGACACCGACCGATTGCTTTGACCCGACCTTCAAACACGGAAGGGAATAAGTGGTAGACACAAAAATGTATGCACATATTTAGTTCGGTTTTATCAACGCACTTAGTTTTGATTCCAAGTGGAGTTTCAGCTCTATTTTAGACAAAATCCAGATGAATATAGTGATTGTTCAACAGTAGACAATCCGAAGGCCTCTTCGTTAACTATTCTGTGACCTAAAACATGTGTTATTTTACGAAATTTATCATAGTACGTGTAATAACGTAGTACGTCAACGTAACATAGTAGTATGTTACGTTTATCATAGTAAATAGATTTTAGTTATTTATTGTTACCCTCAAGGAAAAAACATCTGCAATTAAATCAAATCATTACATATTTATCCAGGAAGGGACTATGGTGTTATATATACGTAATATTGATTACCGCTTACTTTTTCAATATAGGCGGGCAAATATTAAATACTGTTTCTGCAGAGACAGTAGAACAATCGATGCGAAATGTCTTTACTAAGCTCCAATTATTTTTACATTTCCCCGAGATCAATCTGGGATAGCGATTGAATTATACATCGGGCTGCTGAAAATGGGCCAGCCCAGTAGGTTAAGGTTTATCTTATTATTATCCGCCTCAATTTACTATCACCACCAAGGTTTATGGGGCTCGTCATAATTTGTTCAATTTCTTGATCGTCTAGAATGTCAGTATAGGTCCATAATTATGGCGATTGCACATGGCATCTGATAAGTTGAAACATAATCTGACAGTTGAAGTCGTCGTTGTATTAATCATGGTATTTACAAAAAAAAATTTTTTTTTAATTAGCCGTTAAAGAAATGCTTAGCAATAATATTATACTTGAATATATCTTAATTATACCTTTGACGCCAAAATATTAAGTACGCTCGATTGTTTCACAGTTGGATAATCCTCAGTTGGTATTGTCTCAGAGTGAGAAGGCTTAAAGCCATAGCCTGCCACGCTGCCCAATAATTTAGTTGGCCGATATCGCATGCCTTAGCGAACATTATGGATAATAATTGCAAAGGCGTGGAGACCTTAATTTTTAAATGGTCTTTCATTACTCAATAACAGTTCGTCTTTACATTTCATTACACGCAAGATGTGAACCTATGACAAGCGGAACAGGGCCACTCACCAGATGGTCTAAACTCGTGGCAGCTATTGGCAAATATTCAAGATTTTGTTAAATATGGTTCAAACTAGACAGTGTATAATGTTAGTGATGCCAGTGATGCCAGTAGTAGTTGTAGTCTAGTGATTCAAAATTCAGCCTGTTACTCCGGGGCTTGAGTAAAAATCCTCGCGTGCATCTCTTTACAAACCGTGCGTTCCAAAATTAAATAACGCTTAACCGTGATTTATAACGGTGAAACATAACACCGAAAAATACGCGTATTCCTTAATCGTCTCCAAAAAATCATATATAACGCGTGTGAAGTCTGCCAACCTGCACTTGATCAGCGTGGCAGACTATGGCCCTAATACTCACATTCTAAGAAGAGACCCGTGTTCCAGCATTGGAACGATAAAAAATGGTTGAAAAATAAATACAAGGATCTAGCGATTATTCAATGTAATTCCACGTAGACAAGGAATTAAGGCACTTGATGTAATTTTTGCAATTAATGTGTCGGGTTGTCTTGGCGATCTTCTTTTGTCTCCAATCCCAAAATTACAGAATCATTATTTGACATCAGTAATGTCCTGAAGTGCGGAAGTTATCAGTAGGGCGGTATGACAAAGACCGCTTGATATCGTTAATGAATACGGTGTGGTGATTTTAATACGGCTGGAACAGGAGAGATTTATCTGCTAATTGTCAAGGGAAGAGAAATGTGGTAGAAGACAAATAGCTCTATGTGGCCGTCGCAGCTGTTCTGACGTAGTACAACCTGAAATTTAGCTATTTTATAGAGGTCATAATCATAACGGTATAAACATAATGTTAATCTACAGAATATTAGTAAAATATTAAGTAAAAAAGTACTATGGTTCATCTGATATGTAGTCAACTTCGGAGATGTAATATTGAATAATGTAGAAAAGCCTTTGTAAAATGTATACATAGTACATACTAGGGTAAACATACATACATACTAAAAAAATAAAAATGTATACATACTAGGGTGTGGTATATCGCACGTATGAGACGAGTATTATCGAAATAGTGCTGAACAGAGATATATGTTGTCATAATTTTCGACATAAAACTTAAGCCGGCGTAAATCAAATGGAACCACAACATGCGTACATACCAACACATAATGCACCACTGAAACAAATCCGTGTTTATGCGTGCCCTACTTCGGTGACCACGTGCCCCGATCTATTAAAATATTATCGGACCACTGAATTATTTATAACAATGTACGTAGCCCACAACATATTCATGGCGGCGGACAAAATGTATTGATCTATCTATTACATATTAAATACGCTAGACAATGCGAATGTTGCTGCGCAGGTACCACGACAGAACATCTATTACAACAAACTCAGTAGTTCAGGTAATAGCTGTTACAAAAGTACGAAAGAGTTCAATAGCAATAGTTCAATATATTTCAATAGTATTTTAAAATACAATTTTATCTAGGTTTTTTCTTACGCTGAATTAGTGACAGAAGTAGCTTGGATAATTGCCTCTACAAATTAATCTCTTCACTAGGAGCTTTTCCGCCCTCAAAAGCTTTCGTACTATGCATACGCTAACAATAGTTTAATTATATCGTAACGTCAGATCCGTTACAGGGTAGACAGAGACCACCTAGCGCCAAATAACTCTATCTTTACAGACCTGCCGCTCTTCTATATTCATTTCTTCACTGTTGTTACCTATAGATTCACGATTCTGTTAATCGTATTCAAAATCGTATACACGTTTGACATTACTCACACTCTATTTAACATGCTTTCATGGATGAAATCGCTAGTGTAATTTAAGATGACGCATATCAACTGGCTTCATTGTTATTTATCGTTAAATATTAAATGTGTTTTAGCTATTCAAATTTCATCAAAAACGGTTCAGCCGTGGTAACGTAACGCGACAGGTAGCATTTCTGAAGCGTCTATTGCTTTAATTTGAATTTCATTAAAATTATTGTATTTCAAATACGATTAGATACTGGCTGAAGATGGGGGAGAAGTTTTCGAAATCATGGTGCGTGTGTTAATTTTGATGACTCTAGGTGACGTACTTTAGGTTTGTACGGATAGAGATATTTTGGACTCGGTAATGTTTGCATGCCTCTTAAGGGAACGGGTCTGATGATATTGAAGTAATAATTCATGTGCACATGTTTGCGTGTATAATAATTGCTATTCACTTAGTGTTAGTTTACTAAACACATTTACTATTTTACAAACTTGGTAATTATATTTTACCAGAAGTGAGTGTAGCAGCACTAATATCTCTTGAAAACTTGTTCTCACACCGAGCGTCGGAATTACATTTATGTGTGCACTCGAAACGCTTTCGGAGACTTCTTTTTACACACGGGGGTAACATTTTGTAATATTTCCGTCAGTAAACTTGTAATGAAATATTTTTTTTACATGTCGCTGCGGTTTAGAAAATTTCCGCGCAAACTACGTCCGGGGATTGAAGAGGTTTTGAATTCTCGTAGTAGATTGCTTGAAGGTAGTATGTTGATGTATATATGTACATATTTAATTTCCTCTATAATGCAAAATATGAAACACCGAAAGTTTAGTAAACCTTATATTACACTAAGGCTACATATTCGCATCTCAAATTAATTACGATATTGCAATCATATATTATTGCTCGTTTATGGCATAATCATACATTAAACAATGCGCAATCTTTATTCTTTTCACAGTTTTCTGTAACTGAAACAATTTGCTTGTTTCTAATTTTAATACATTATAATAACACTTGGTTATCAATTGCAATATTTTTTTATTATTGCCATGTAAATACACAGTACAACAAATTGTATATATAATCAAGTCAAAATGAATTGCTGTAATGTTTGTGAAAAATAAGTAAAATAGAAAAGGGTTTGCTTCGACAGTACGAGCATGAAAGAATGACAAATAAAAGAATGACAAAACACATATAAGTGCGAATGTTGATGGATGGAGGTGCCGAGGGAAACCAAGACTCTGCTAGCTGGATAAATAGATTAGATACTGATTGATGGATGAGCTAGAAATCACAGACACCATTATACGTGTGCGAAGAGAGTGATTTTGGCACTCAATTCTCTCCAACATCGCAAGAGACCTTGCGTGGCGTATATTAACAATACTTTATTTAAAAGATGTATACTCCCTTACCTTTTCGTGAATAAAGTATACCTATTTAAACGTAATTATTAACAAGACAAATACTAGCTTAACAAAACAGCTGTAATTAACTGACTCGTTGGTCGTATTGGTTGCCAACATGACTGCTGATTAGACGTCCTCTGTTTAAATCCCGGGTCGGGTACTATAGGATTTTTCTTACTTAGATTTTCCAATAGTGACTCGGAGTCTGGTTATTTGCCCGGTGTATGGCAATAGACTCACCACCTATTCCATAGTAGGACATAAACGTAACTGGAGAAATGGAGTGTTCTGCATTTCTCTGCCCACCACTTCGGGGATTACGAGTGTGATGTTACGTATGTAACGTTGGTAATTGGAAGTTCAGACAATGTATGCATACAAACAGCACGGCGATGATTTAATAAAGTCAATCACACGATGCTACTGCACGTTGATTTTGATTCGATTGAAACACTGGTTCAAAGGGAAATTCGTATATATATATAGAGACATATGTTGTAGAGGTAACCATGCACATCAGCCTGCTTCAGCTCACTGCTGGACATAGGCTTTTTCTAAGCGGTTTTGTCGAAATTTCTGAAACTGAGTATGCGGATTGAAGATCGAAAGGTAATAAGGAATAATTAATCGCAATTCTGTATTCAGAGCAATTGTCGGCAATATTTTTAACCAGTCTCATTGAGTTCGTAGCTTTGTGGTGAATTTCTCATTTTTCGTCCACAGTAATGCAATTCTGTAAGGAATATTTAGTTTTAGGTGGTCTGCATAACGTCTTTGTTATTTTTATGGACATATTTGAAGTATACGAGTTTATAGATATGTATATAGATATACACGTAAATACAAATTTATATGGAGTTCCCGTGAATTTAAAGCTGTGTTTTAATTGTGTGTGTGTGCTAATAAGTACAAGCTAAGTTTAAAAAACACACAAGTAAATCACCTGTCTATTTATTAGTCATGGCAATGGATGCAATTCTTTATGTAGTTTAATTTATTGATTGCCTCGTTGGGCGAGTTGAAAAGGGCGACTTTTCATCGGCTGATCCTGGGTTTGAATCCTGGGTCGGGTATTTATTGTATTTTTCTAACTTAATATCTAACTTCGATTTTGTAGTTAAAAATACTAGTATTGGCCCGGAGTCTGAATTTAGACCCGATGTATGGTGTAGTCTCACCATCTATTCCACAGAAACGTAACTGATGAGAAGTTTGAATGTATGTAATTCACGCCCCTGCTTTCCACTTCGGGGATTACAGGAGTGATGTTACGTTTAATATAATAAGCGGTCAGGGCGGTTACAATCGTCTAATCAATCTTGCCTTGACTTAATAATAATGATATAATAATTTGTGCCCCGTGCATGGCAATAAGCTCATCACCTATTCCATTCCATAGTGGGACGTAAATGTAACTGGTGAAACGTGGGAGTGTATTACATTCTTTTGTCTTTGGAGATACAGGCGTGTTGTTACTTTCTTATAATATAACAGGTTCGAGTGTAATACTGTTACGCATATCATGTTAAACGTTATATTGAATAAGGAATGAACCAACTGTAAATTTTATAACAATTTTATACATCTGAAAATCGTCAAATTTATATATACATTTCGCAATTAATTGAATCCAAATGATACGAGTACAAATGAAACGTTCATCTGTTCAATGTGCGCTTCAGTAAATTGAATGTGATTGGTTTCTGGAAACGCTGAAAGCTTCGATTTACAAAGGGTTCCAGGAACTGATTGATACATGCAGAAATTGTAGTGAAGTTGTGCCAGCAATAGAGCTATCTATGTTTTGGTTTCATATAGCGACTGAAAGTAAATTATGTTCGTAAAACACATGATATCTATTGATTCATCATCATCGTCATCATCATCATTTACCATTCCTCTGTTAGAACTGCGATCTCTGAAAATGAGAAGGTTTTAGGACGTAATCTGCCACGTGGTCTAAGTGCGGTTTGGCAGAGTTTCCATGCTTTTCAGAATATTATGGATACGTATAAGATGTGAAGATGTTACATTACAATGCTTTCTATCACCGTCATAGCAACATTTAATATTAAAACACATAATATGTAACCTATTGTGTGTAAAAGTGCGCGCTGAAGCACCCTCAGTAAAAGCTGAATTGTAAGTCACTAACAATCACTGTTAATATATTCTGTTGATCTATTGGTATGGAGGTTCTATTATTTTACCACTCAAAAAACAGACTTCATGTGAATAGTATAGATACGAACTACTGAGTTCTGGTAAATACATAGGAACTGGATACAGAAACTAACAGAATTAGTGCTGATTTGCGAACAATGGAGCGTCGGGCGTATCGGGCGCTGTGTGGCCCTCCACACATCCCTATGTATCGAGAGTGCGTATTAATCCCTTTTGTCCAGATATTGGCATTCGAATCTATGCTATGAATTCGAATTCCTGTAAGTGAAGCTCTCTATGTAGAGATCGAATGGTGCCTTACTGATATAGCACCGAACAGTTCTAGGTAGACATAAATGCAATATAACCGGAATTGGAGTTCTAAATTACACTGGAATATAGTTGTTAATATTTATTGTACTTACGCGTGTATGAATGTTCGTTATGTATGTATTCTAAGTAGGTACTTCACATTAAAATATGTACTACGCTGTCTGTTGCCATGTATACGTGTTGGAACACTTTTTAGTTAGAAAAAATGTAGATTAACGTAACATTACGCCTTTAAAGAGAATTAGTAGCATAATTGTTTTATTTTGAAAAGAAACAGTTCCTCTGACCGTATTTCTACTAAAGACGTGTATTGCTTGGCTATAGCGTATCGTTTTTTACATGGTAGGCTGAGATACTTTAACATCATGTATTGTGTTCCAATTCATTTTTGTATTAAGGAAATATCGTATTGTTCTAAAACCTTTGTCGGTGTGTCAATATTGCGACAAATTTAGGTAAATATTATTCAAATTTAACGCTTTGAAACTTCAGTTACTCATTGTACTCTGTATATTTCGTGGAAGTTTTCATCATAATTCGATAATGCGTCAATCGTCCATATTAAAAACTGACGTTCCCGCGTCTCTCGTTTTCCCGCCATGCCGACGGATATAAAATGGCCGCCAGATTCATTAATCAATCGGAACATGTATAATCATTATTTTTACTCAATTATAGTTCATCCACTAGCCTTACTGAAATTGAATTAAACATCCTGCGACGAAGTTTTTCAGAATTATAGCTAGGAAATATCTGGTCTCTTCCTACCTACCCAAACGTTTAGTACTTGTAACAATGTGTAAGTGTATATCTATATATGGAAATATTAACATAATAATCGTCGAAAACCAAAATATTCAACTCAATTATTTAGTTATAAAGTGTGCTTTTACTGTTGATATTATTATTTTATTATTAATTTTAACACCAAATCTCTTAATGGATTGGCAAAGGATAGGTATCTATTGCCATATATATCTATGTATCACACTCATAGATTTATCGACATACGCACATGTTAAAAATCAATACAGCACAATGGTACTTCTGTAATAATGCCGTAATGACTTCCGTTACGAAACCTTTGAGCCGCCTTTTAGCGAAACACGCGTCAAGACGTAAAGTAGGTACTTCAGAAGTTCTCAAACACGCGTTCAGTTTTGATGTAAAAGTGCTTGATTCTAACCGTGATTGTCACGACTAATCAAACACAAAATTAAAATTCGTGTCAAATTTTAAATAGGTAAAAAATACTATTGTTAATATCATGCTGCTTACCTCAACAAAAATCAGCTCTGAATACCGAATGAGAAACTACGAACTGTTGTATTTATTACTTTTAAATGATAAGAATCGAATTTTGTCCTGACATATTGCTCTTCCAGTATTGTAACAATTAATACTAGCTCCAACAGATCTATTCTCAGTCTTAATGAACTTTAGTCCGCATTTTGGCGGTAGCGATTCCTTCCATCTGCCCGCTGCACGGGCAACAACGGAATACAAAGAGGAAACAACTTCACGCATTTTAAACAATATACTTGAGAAGTGTCTTAGCCGGATATTTCACTGTGCGTAGAACAGCGAAGCGTTTGTCGTTCCTATGTGAATATGAATTAAAGGGAATTGAAGGTAGGTGGTGTAAGTACGTCTAAGGGTGCGTGCACACGTGCCGGTTTAGCGAAAATACGTTCGTATTCGGTACGCAAATATAGGTAGTAGTCACATTCGCACTGTACGGCATAACCTAATTTGTTTAAAACGCTGTAAACAGAACCCGGTAGAACAATACAAATACCGATTCGATAGTCCCGTAAAAGTGTGAATCCGCCCTAAACGTGTTCCAATCGCAGACGCGTAACAATCAAACTCCGTGATATATATTTGATAACGTAGAAGCAATATCAGGAACATGTAATACAGTCATTAAAACTTGTCGGACGCTTTTGTAACTGGCATCGTAGCTAGCGCTGTGGAATTAGTCGAAGTAGCTGAAGTAGTCGAAGTATTATTGGAAGTAGCTGAAGTATTTCAATAAAGTATCTATGTATTTGAGTTGCAAGTTAATACATTGATATATTAAATTATTTTAAAATATGTTATGTACTTAATACAAGTGTCATAAATATAGGTATATGGTAAATAATTTGTACCTGTTATTTAATCGAACATTTGGAAATGTATATGTAGGAGTACAAACCATAAATGTATTGTTATAAACTTTACCACCCCAATTGCCGAGTAGTTAATAAACCTGACGGCGGAACCGAAGTATATAAGTTCGATTCCAAATGAGGATATATAATTTTTTGTGACAAATGTGAAATATTTGTTTAAAGTCTGTTTCTGTGTTGTAAATCATGTACCTATAGAGTAGGTATTTATTTATAGATATGTCTTCGGGGATAACAGGCATGATGTTAAGTATTTTTATACATATATTTTTTAAGTTGTCTGGTTACTATAGCGCAAACTATGATAATATTAGGATGAGATGCCGTCTATGTAGTTACTCTGAGATATTATTATTCCAATTATTAAACGTAACCTTTAGAAATCTTGAACATTTACGAGTATTACGAAACAAAATGCTAAAGGTTATTACATTGTACTGAAAATCATATATTTACATTAATAAAACAACTCGAACTTTACAAATAAATTAACAATAAAGCGTGTATAGAGTAAACGTAATTTCGAACGAAAAAACACTTTCCGAGCAACAAATATGAAATTATCAGTTGTATGAATTGTAGCGGAAAACGACTGGTGTTCGTGTTTGAGTTGGAAAACATTCAATTTAAAATGTTTAAGTGACATCATCATGTCAACCCGCAGACCTCCATTGCTGGACACAAGCCTGTTCCAAGTATTGTCATGACTCTTAGCAGGCTGTTCATGGGTGGATTAAATATTGGTGGTTTGGAAGAAAAAATCATTATCTATCTCATGTAAGCTTTCCACAAAACATTTATAGTTGTAACGGTACAGGTTTCCGGTTTCAGGATTTAAATCCTTTTGCCGGACCCGAGATTTGTACCCAGGTTTTGTGTAAACAAAACAAGGCAATTGTATAAGTATATTTGGGCACTTGATGATGTCTGCCCTCCCCTATCGAACTTGGCTTGACTGTATAATAATAATAATAAAAATCCTATTCATCTATGTATATGTCTTAGATAGTTACTAGGTTCGCGATATAAATGTATGATTTTTTCTAGGAGGATAATGTTCTAGAAATTCTAATTTCTTGGTATGTTATAATTGTAAGATAGTGACATAGTAAATGCAATACATTTAATGCATTGTTTAT
>DWDU01003864.1:0-11238 GCA_018245575.1 Jemadia suekentonmiller
TTTTTGTAGTGTCCGACCCGGGAATCGAACCCAGGACCTCCCGATCGGCAGTCGCACTTGCAACCAACACGACCAACAAGGCAGTTATAATATAAATTAGAAAATATGTTCTCTTCGCTCTGTTCTGTGCTCTGATCTGCTGTTCTATTCGGAATCGTTCTATTATGGAAGTATCTGTACCATTCGGAGTGAGTCATGGGTTCGCGGCCACTAATGACTGTTGATAGACGCTACGATTTAGGTCCACTTTCTGATAAAGCACGATGTTTGATGACCTTGTGTTATTTCCATGGAAGATGGATATTTCGTGCGCTTGCCATATCGCACTTTGAATGCCTATATTATATGCAATTCATTGATTTTCATTCGTCAATATGCATATATCCTTCTTCACACCGATCTTGCAGCTAACGTTCACTAAACAAATATATTTTTAAATGTATTAGAATTTACACAGTTTATTCAGACTGTGTAATGTTTCGTGAGTACCTATTTATACACATAATTATGTATGTACCGACTTAACACACGTATGTTTTTTCAGGATGGCCGGACCAGTTTTGAATGTACATTAATGAGATCATTCTTTGAACGAGAATGACTACACGCTCCATGTTTTATTACGTAACAAAACTCAGAGTCTTCGTTTGAAGTTAAAAATATACTCCAATAAGACAATTTTTAACAAATAACATGACGTGAATAGAAAAACATATGTACATTAGTAACAAGTAGTCGCTAGGAAATTTATAGGCATGTATGCTATCCTATGCTATGATCATGTACGTACATTAACATAATTCGTAATACGATTTTTTTTTACCATAGAACAAACCAGACCATAAATATGTTTGATTTTACATAAACTTCAATAGCATTATTCATGAGATTTTTGCGCCATAGACGTGGAGATGTGGAAGCTTGTCTCATCATATCTTCAAAAGTTTTAACTATTTGTAAGCTACCTAACTCAATATCAGTAATTGCGGCTGTATATAACAAACTAAGTTCTATTTATAATTAGAAGCTAGTGCCTTTGTAGCATCTAGTTTTACGTAACTTCTGACGTAAACACTACACAGTTACCGTCCGCAACGTAACAATTACTCAAAACTGAAAATAGATCGCTCGATTGATAGATAAATAGTTAGTGTTACGACTATATACTCTATCCTTATGCTTATACTGTCGTATTTAGAGTGAAGAAAACCTATTGTTATAAAAAGAAATACTACAGAGCAATCAAGGTTCAAGGCATCATTATTGCTTATTAAAAAAATTCCTGTATTAACTTAACCTAACATTAAAAAAATGTTTGAAAAGATTCATCGAAATTGTAATACATAGGGTGAAAGTACCTAAGCATAATGTGTGTATTTAATTCCAGCGCTGTGCAATGGCAGTGCGGTGATGGCGGATGGGTGCGCGGGCGCGGAGGCGAGCGGCGCGGAGGCGCGCGCGGGCGCGGGGGAGTGCGCAGCGCGCGGCGCGGCGCTCGAGCGCGCGTACGTGCACGATGTGTACGAGCAGGCGGGCGAGGACGACGAGGCGCCGCGCGCGCCCGCGCCCGCCGTGCGCTCCTTCCTCGGCGATCTCGAACCTGGCAGCCTCGTATGTGACGTCGGTAATGACCTTTGACTGCTTTCCGCCTAACCTATAATGGACGTAGCATTATGATATGATAAAGGACTTTTTAATGTATTTTATAGAACGTAGTGATGTTTTAATTTTAGTTTTTCTGTGATGTAAGGGCCTATTATAAAAGATATATACTAAAGATACGCTTGGATATTACAGCTAAGATCATTAGTTTTTTGTTATATTGGCGATATTATTATAATCATCTGTACCTCTCCATCTCTAAAGCGTACCTAGAATGTGTCTAGACATTCTAGGTACGCTTTAGAGATGGAGAGGAGATTCACTCTTGTCTTGATAAATTCAATTACTAAGATATTTTCTTATATGTTATCGTGTACATTCCAGTGTATGACAATAGGCTCACCCCTATTGCATCCCTTTTGCATTGTCATATTATATTACGTCTTGTCGCATTACAAAAATATTGTCGCAGCAACATTGGTAGCAGGTATCAAATTATCATATAAATTTAATTACTTCTCATAATGAAACATGCCAATGGTATGCGATTACACTATAATACTACACTTTAATATTGAGTCACAGGTATGTGTGTTATATTTTACCACAATTTGCAGTTACATTTGCATAATAAATAGTAACATTGGATACAAATTACAGCTAACGCATTGAAATAAAATTATACCTACTTCACATTGTGTATTTGCAGTCTAAAAGAACTCGGGTGCACTCGTATATAGTTTAGTTTAAAATATCATCAAATATTTACAATTCATTATAAAAATCGACGAAACCCTAGTTCTGGCTACGATACGATAGGGTAATGTATTATTCGATTTTTCAAACATTGAAATTTCCAATAGTAAAGATTGGGTTTGTGCCCGATATAATATGTCAATAGTGTAACCCCCTATTTCACGGTGGCTTCTATAATGTAACTTTTTGAGACGTGGGAGTTTAAAACAAACCTCTGCCACGTAAATAATGTTATGTAATAAAAATTCTATCCAATATTCTGTAATGCGAGTGAACTTATATTCTTCCAGAAGTGAAATTGAGATTGTAACATTTAAAACACGAGATGAGCTCCATTTTTTTCATTAAAAGAGTCGAGGACGTACGTGAGGGGGCCGATCTACCCACTCGAGCTTGTACAACACAAAACATCAACAAATCATTAGCAATTTAATACTCGATCTCTAGACGCAAATGTCAAAACGTGGGCGATGCGGGAGCCGCTCCTCCGGGTCACATGAACCTTACGATGAATTTTCCAAGGATAACGCAAATTAATTGTAATTTTCGCCCTCATTTATAATGATATGGCTATCTTATTAACATTGTAGTGCATGAGGTATGTGATTAAATATTTAAGTGTAAGTCTTCTTAAACATGTTTATACATAATATATTACATAAGTATAAATCTGATACAGAACAATACAGTAATACGATCGATATTTAAATATAGTAACAACATAATAAGTTCAGTGAGAAATAAGTTCTCGTAGATCTACTAATACTTTATAATTTCGATCACTGCTTACCCTTGACTGGATATTACGCTCTTTTGGCACGTGCATACATACACGAACCTCCATTACCGTCCATTACTATAAGCTGCCAATGTTTTACTTTAAAACAAAATGGTGTCCCTGCCGAAACACGCGGAAATATAGCACTTAAAGCTTTTAAAGAACTTGAAACTTTTGTTACCGCAACACAATCGAGCACCGTGAAACAAAATCTGAGATGAGAGTGGTTCTATTTGGATATGTACTATGTACAGCACTGAGTGGAGCTGGGCTCGTCTCAATCTACCACTACATCTAGTATTTATGTGGTAAGAAGCTTACTATAAGAGCTCTGTTTGTTCAAACACAGACTGTTATAAGACTGCCACGTTTTTCGTGTTGCTAGCAAGCGTGTTGCCGATCTTAACGTCCTGGTTTCAAATCCCGGGTCGGCCACTTTTGGAATTTTCTAACTTAGATTTTATAGTAGTGGCTCGGAGTCTGGTGATGTGTCCGGTGTATGGCTATACGCTCACCTATTCCATAATCACACGTAAACGTAAATGGTGAGACGTGCGAGAGTACTACACTCCTCTGCCAACCTCTTCGTCAATTAAGGCGTTATGTAACATTCTGTTTGTGCAATCCGCTAACAGATAAAGTTCCATATCGTAAGTCGCTAAGTCGTAAGTAATCATATTCTCAAAACTAGCATGTGCAATTTGTCTACCTTAATAACGTATTATTTCACGTCGAAACCACCTCTGGTTATTTCTCGTAACATATTCTAAGTATTTACTTTCAATGCTGAAGGTTTTATGCTCATAGGTCATAGGTGATACCCGGCTCGAATTTTACCTTTTATAAGTGAACGTTAATAAGTAGATGTTTTTAGCGGAACGCCGCCACGGGGTTTATATTATATTATAATGATTATTGTACAAATACCGACAGTTCTGCTCCGGGGGACGGTATGCGGCTTGTGAGGGCGCTGCGCCCACGTACACAAATACCCACCTAGCCACCTCAACTAGTTATCCGACACGGGATACGTACGCCCACTAGTGGTTCCCCACGTTTATGCAAAATCTTATTATAAAGCAAATCCAGTACACATTAAAGAGCCAGGCGACCCACGATGTCATTAATAAGTCGTGCTTAGATGCCGTCATGGTAACAATTACTTTATTACGAAAATGTACTCAGCTAATAATATATATCTTTGGAATGTCAGCACTAGACATATACATATTTGCATGTAGTTAATGACAAATATAATCATTATATTTATATTTTTAAATTATTTACCAAAGTAAAAATTAATATCACGCCTGTAATATAAAGGTACGTAGAGGAGCGCAGGTACACTCCCTCGTTTTACCCGTTGCGTTTAATTCCCACTGTGGAATAGGTGATGAGTGTATACAGCGAGCATAAATCTAGTTAGTAAAATACAACAGTACCCGAGCCGAGATTTGAACCCAGGTCCTCTCGATCGGCGGTCGCTCACTCAACCTCTCGACTAACGAGGCAGTCAAATTACCAACGTAGTCAGATAGTAAAAAAATTATACCAAACGTTAGCTTTCTTACTACCCAATGTTAACCTTATTGCTTAGTACCGTTAGTTACATTACTAACTAACGTTAGCCTTATTAGTAACTAATGTTACCCTTATTACCAACTAAGGTTACTCTCTTCCGCAACGCGGAGTTCTCGATAACGTTTTCTGAACACCCACGTACTCGCAGTAATTGGAATAAAAAGCGCTGTATATTATTTTAATCCTTGTTCATCGCCTCCACAATAATGTCTGATATTTAATAACAATTTCGAATTTATCCCACGCATCTCATTAAGGAATGTGGTAAATAGGTTTGTAAAGTAAAATAAATTAGAAACATTTTTTTTTTGTAAATGGCATTTGTTTTTCTCATGCGTGTTTTTGAATTAAATTTTCGGGCATTCGTAATACTCATGTTGAAGATAGAAAATACATAATGAACAATAAGTCCGTCTTTTGTACAATCGACCTAGTTTTTAGGTGTTATAATGAGGCGTAAATAAATATAGAATAAACAAATAAGCAATATTTTCACCCACAGACTTGCGATGTTTAAAATTTAGTACATATTAAAATTGCGTTATAGCAAAGAGATTACTTAAACCGAAATTTATAATTACTTTAAAAACTTCATTACTCTTTAAATTATAATGTTGTTTTTTTTTGTATATATGTATGTATATCGAGTATTATTACACTGTTTATAAGCTATACAATGGAATAAAATTATTATTATTTTACAATTCATTACTATCCTTGGACAAAATTTTAAACAGTAGGCAAAGTAACAGGGTGGAAACAAAAGAAAAAAAAAAGGTAATTAAAAAAAAGATAATTAAAAAAAACGTGATATTATGTTCGATAAATGAGTCTTTCACACTTAAAACATTTTCCTTCACTGCTATTCGTATCAACGGTAGTCAGGGGAGTCTAAGTACTACCATTGATGTCACATGTTGCCACTAGTCGACCTGTAGTCCTGAAAGAGGTAGGCAGAAGAGTGTAGTACACTCCCACGTTTATCCCGCTTACATCCCGTCATGGAATACGCAGAGAACCTATCGCTACACACCGGACATAAATCCATACTCCGAGCCACTAGTAGAAATTTCAAGTGAAAAACCTGAGTTTCGATAATATGCTATTTAGTTATTTTGTGCATATTACGTACCCTATTTCAAACCGCGTACCAATGTTTAATAATTCTCTTGTTCACTACACCGGCTCGAACTGCTCGTAGCTCTCTGCTACGGCTACAGTTGTTCACTGAACCTCTACGTACATTCTATTGCTACGTACGTTCTATTCTCAACACATCTAGTTCAGCAACACTTCAGCTGGTGAGCTTATAATGAACTTTTAAATGTTAACTTTGTAAGATACCCGAGAATAGTTCCGAATGAATTATTTATTAGCAAAATTAAGGAAAATGTGGATTCAGTTGCTCTACATAGCCACATAACAATATCATGAAGAAATTATATTGTTCGATGTCTTTCTTAAAATGGATTTCCCGGAATTTCCCCGAATTTCACGGAACGCTACGACATGGGGTTCTTCAAAAAAAGCCGAAGAGAGAGCTCTCCTTCAAAGCCGGCAAAGCATTGGCCCCACACCTCGAGCGTTACAAATGTCCATAGGCGATGGTAACCACTTACCATCAGGTGGTCCGTCTGCCTGCTTGCCAGGCTGAATATAAAAAAAATCGCGTCATTGATTCATTACATAGATACTTCTTCTTGGAATAATTTCATTACATGCTGGAAACCAATTCTATTTGAATATTAAAACTATACGTAACTGGTGAAACGTGGGAGTGTTCTACACTCCTCTGCCTACCTCTTCGGGGATTACAGGCGTAATGTTACGTTTTTTTTTTTTTAGTGCACAAATTATAAACATTGATAATATATATACGTTGAAGTTATCATGATTTTTTTTACTTTTCACAGTAGATTGATAGTAGGTACTATATATCGACAGTAGATTAGTAAAATAGATTGCTAAAATTTATAATAGTTTGACCGAGTATAATTCACTAAAACTCATCGTTCAGATATCCATTTAGCCGGAAATCGAACCGCAATAGTAATTGTTCTGTCAATATCAGAACTCGGTCTACGTACCGTTTAGTCTACGACCCGACTCATCCTTTGAAACCTAACAAGAACGAACGCTTACTCGTTCCGCAGAAACCTGGCAAAAGTCGGGACGTGCTTGTCAAGTGAAATTTCAAGCAAAGTTTTCTCTGCTTTTTAATAATAAGTACCTGGGCGACAGACCGCCAGCATACAGACCCTCTTTCATGTTATTTACTGTCATTTCGTTGAGAGATAAATATAATACAATACAATCATCAATGAATGCCTTATTATAGCTCCACTGTTGGACACGAATTTTCTCTCAAAATGAGAAGTTTTTCAGCTCTACATTGTAAAACAACCTAAGTATGAGTTACAGATTTCACAGTGTACCTAATAATGTACTTAAAGTACAAAAAATCTACAAAACTGAATACCTATCTCCGCAGTTATGGCTTGTAATGTATCTTGGTTTTATTTAAAATGTTAATTATAAGTTTATCTATTTATAACAATAATATATCGAAATTCTGATCTTATCACCCCTGAATATCATGTTCCTATCCGTAAAACTGCAAATATTATCAAATATCCAAAATCAGGACGAATTCGAATGGTCTGTGTTAGTAAAATTATTGATCGAATACTTCTTAATATTTTAAGCATAATTTATATTTCAACCGAACGAAAGACTACTTACCATGTTGAAAACTTATTTAATTTTCACCTACAGAGAGACCAGCCAAGATATCGTATCTGTGTAGGTTTATCATACCTATGTTATTAAGCTAATTACATAATTCATTTGTATCAATATCTATGATTTTAACATTAATTGAGTAAAGTTAATCGTATTTTACTCGTATCTTGTGGTGATATACAAATTTTAAATTTGAACTTTGAATACAGAATTGAAGGTACCGTTACGATTCTATACATGTATGCGATTAGAAGAATAAAACTCATTTCAAAGAAGGATCACAAGGACGATAACAGAGTACATTATGCTACTAATTCATGATACACTCAGACACACGCTTATCAGACGTACATATTTATCATGAAGATGGGGGTATTAACTCTCCGACAACATTTTATACTCACATGAAATTGGATATAGATATCCATACATCTACAGATCTACAAATCCTTACGATGTTTATTAACTCGCGCTAACATGAATGCTAATTGCTACCATACGGTATTATATTCTCGTCTGTAATACCAGGAATGCTCGGAAGAAAAGCGGGCCAGAATTCAATACATATAAGGCAGCTTTGATGAGTTTAATGATTTGGCAACATCGATAACAATGTAAAGTAATGATGTAGTAAGAATTTTGTCCCGCATTCCAATGTCTCCGTTCTAAGTTTATACAAAATGAAAATTACACAATACAAAATTCCAGCACTACAAATATAAGCAACCAAAATGGAATTAGTCAGCGTGTCCCCTTCCGTAGACATACGACTACGTAAATGGTTCATTATAAAACTGACGACTGGCTTGTACCCAAACAATTTTAGTGTAGCCACTGTTGCATAGAAAATTATTCATGTGTGTTTGTCAGCAAACGATTTGAAACTCACTGTACGTGTATTACTATGTGAAACCACAGCTGTATTGTATTACTGTATATATCTGTATTGTAAATAAATATTTTTATACGTAAAATTTTACTCCGCTGCGGTCTTTTTTGTAAACAATTGTGTGCCGTAGTTCGAGTCGCGTCGAGAGGGCTTAGATGCTAATTGGGATCGTGTCCTTATCATTTTTCAATGTAGGAAACACTGTGTTCTCCGACCTTACTGTAAGATTTTCTTCTCCTTAGTTATGATTATATGGTCCAGTAGATCGTCTGAATTGCTTGACTTCGGTATTTTCCTTATTATTCTCTTCAAGCATTTTGTGCTCACTGTCCTCTTAGATAGCATTATTTTATTGTCGAATGGGTCGTCTTACAAATATTAGCCTTATTTAAGTCTTAAGTATTTTCTTATCTTTATTATATGTTTTAGCTACATTAATATACACTATGTATACCCTAGTAAAAATAAGTTTGAATGAAAAATTCATAATATTAAGTATTGAATAATGGCCTTAAATGAAAATATAGTAAAGTGATTAAGAGAATACAACCCGTCAAAAGAACAGTAGGTATCTAAAAATATTTAAAATATTAACAACAACTGACAAATGACTAACTTATAAAAGGAGCCGTTACTGACTAATATTAGTCGTAATATTGATGTTTAACTACAATTTTGAAAAATTTTAAACATGGAATTCTCAATATCATGAAGACGGCGATAATAAACGTCCCGTGTAAGGACGGCGACTCCTGCACGTTGGATAAAGCTGTTCTCCAGGATGACCCGAGTGTCCGTTGGACGCTCGATCTGTGTCTGTGAGAAACAAGAGATGCGGGTTTTCGCTTTAGAGATGGTAATAAACCCATACGAGATATTAGTGCAGTCCTCGGACGTTAGTAAACTGCACTTTGAATGAGAGGGAAGTGCAGCCGTTACTTAATCGTTTCTAATTTAAAGGGAAAACTTGTTATAATACAGAAGAGGAACAAAGAGGTGATAAGATTAGATGGTATATTTATATTCAAGGGTGATGATAACGTCGACACGAGACATAGAAATAAACAGTTTATTTTTAATGTAGGAATAAATGTTTATACATTTGCAAAAACCAAATGTGAACTTAATGTACATATTAAGTCTACAAACTTTAACAATAATCAACTTTGCTTAAATGCTATTCGGTTGTATCGACCTAGTAAATGTTAATTTAATCTAGTACTGGCAGAAGTAAAGTATGAGCTAATTCATTTTAGTAACAGAAAAGAGAAAGTTTTTCAGTTTGTGGAGGGATCCCAGTGAGGTAAATAGTTTTTTGCTAACTCTATTACCTTGCGGACCCGATAGATATATCTAAATCTTAATCATTTTGCTTATGATCGTGTATGATATTGTAAACGTGTGAACAGAAAATATAAGAAAAGCATTTTATCTACATATGTTATAACTAAACAACATGTGTTATTCGCAAGTATTGTCGTTCCAAATATTATTTAAGTTCTACTTCTAAAAGTTTAAATAGGAAGACCAGTATTTTAGAAATTTTGGACATACGTCACGAACATCGTCTTTTATGAAGAGGTATACGATAGATCTGGTAGCTTTCGTGCTTATCTTTTATTTTATTTATTATACTTTTGCTACTTGTTCATAGAAGACACCTATGTACGTTCCGAATTTCATTAATACAGGGCCCGTAATGACGGACGAAATAAAAATTATAATGATACCGTTTTAATATTTGGCTTGTTAAACCTAGAATAAAAACGTAACATCACGCCTGTAATCCCCGAAGAGGTAGGCAGAGGAATGTAGAACATTCCCACATTTCACCAGTTACTTTTACGTACCATTATGGAATAGGTGGTGAGCCTATTGCCATGCATCGGGCACATATGCTGGCTCACAATCACTTCTAGAAAATCTAAATTAGAAAATTTTAGTAATGCCCGACTTGCGAATTGAACCCGGGACCACCCGATCGGCAGTCGCACTTGCAACCAACACGACCAATGAGACTGTCACCTAGAATAAATCCTAGAAATATGTGGCTCCTATTGTACCTTCTAGTAGGAGGATTATTACATTGCTCTGTCGTAAAATGCTAAGGGCAATAAAGTTTAGCGTCAAAACAAAGAGTGAAAAGTGCTGATTTCATTTTTCTAAACTTAAAACGTCTCTGAACGTCAACTTTCTGACGTTTTAGAATGTTGAGAAAAGCAAACTCTACGAGTGTTGCAAATTGTTATAAATAGAAGTGTCACAAATGTCCCCTTATTTGAGGCGTCTCTCCGCAGGCGGCTTTGTCTGCCTTATGAATGAAAAGTAAAGCAAGTTGTTTAGCTTGGCAAATTCTCAAATTTTATTTTTGAACGTGCCGTTTTAAGTCGGATTGTTTTTAAATTGAATTTCAAAGAGTAAGGTAATACAGAAGTGTTATTTATAGTTACTTCTGTTCTTGACATTTGGTAATATAAAGGGTTTTGTTATTAGTTTTTCTGCTTTGTTACATATGTATTTACCTTTTAATACTTATGTTATAAATATTGAAGAAAGTCCATCTATCTGAACTTCACTTTCAAGATTGGAATGATTTCAATTAAAGAACATCAAATGTCATTATAAAACATTGCAACAATTCTTTAATAAACGCCTCCCACCTCCTGTGATCACAAGATTACTTACATTTTTTTTTCCAATTGAGCACTATGTTTTATTTTAATTAAAAATATACGGGGGAATATCTATCGGAAGTCCAGTTTCACAAATGAAAAGATGTAGATAATTTGTAATAGTGGTTCCACGCGGTATTATGTGTATTTATATATACATACTTGTATTTATGAATACACATAAAACCATATATACTTATATACATATACATATACAT
>DWDU01003865.1:0-11237 GCA_018245575.1 Jemadia suekentonmiller
TAATTGATTTTTTGAATCAATGTTTGAAATTGTTTATTAGTAATTTGAAAGTTAGAAAAAAATACAGGAACACAAAAAATAATGATTTTTGATTTCTGTTTTACACATTAGCTATACAAGCTATAAACAAACGATCATATGAAACATAGGGAAAAATCTCAAGAGTAACAGTGGCTAAGCTGGGCGGATATTTAAAAGCTATTGCTCACAAAAATAATGTTTATATTTGCTTGCAGCAGCTTCAAAATGCGTAATAAAGAGTGGAAGTGTATATTATTTGTATTAATTTAATCATCTTGCTTTAATAAATCCAATTAATCAGAAAGCTATTCATGTAAATGTTCGCATTGCAGCAATTGCATTGAAAATATAATAATAGCTTTTCTGTGTCAGTGTTCGCAAGCTATATAATATGCAACCAATGAACCAGCTCTATTTGAATCCTAATTAATTTTTATATGGGCTATGCCGTTAAGTTTCTTGGTTCCATTGGTGGTTTTAAATAGAGAATAGTGAACAACACTCCCAGAGGTTATTAGGTAGTTAATCAATACACACTTGACTTAATGGCTACTATGTCTGTACTATTTGCAATG
This sequence comes from Jemadia suekentonmiller, assembly GCA_018245575.1. NCBI lineage: Eukaryota > Metazoa > Arthropoda > Insecta > Lepidoptera > Hesperiidae > Jemadia > Jemadia suekentonmiller. Next base: position 597 of record DWDU01003865.1, read on the forward strand.
AGAACAACAATTTAACCTTATCACCTTCAATATTTACAAACCAGTCTCCACTTAGCAGAGGTGAAGAGTTATGGGCATTAATTTTATAAATTTAATTTTATGGTTATCATCAATGACCCTTACAATATTAATACGCTTACAATACTAATAGTGTGCCATAGCAAAAGTATCAATTTGCTAATGCGACATTATTTTTATTACCAGGCTAGCGCAGCGGCAGGTAAGCATTTGATAATGATAAGGTTGTACAATTTAATGCATGTATGTATGTATGTAGCGGTTAAGCATTATTACATTGATAATTCCTAATCAATTTTTAGTTTCATTAGAACTTGCAGCTTTAGATATTATATGTCTATTATGTCCCTTTTATCTTATCAGGTTAAAATATAATAATACTAACGAAGCGCAATGTCGACATTCAGTAAAATAAAAGGTTACAGCTATTAAGGTCACATAAAACACAGCATTGTATACTAGACATAACCGTCATTTTTGTTAAGGAACGGAATCAGTGTTCTTTACAAGGATGGCAGAACTGTGCATGCCGTAATCTCAGTTTGATAAACTTGTCATATGAAAAAACAATGTATACTGATATGGGCAGGATGTACTTAATGATAGGCATTTTGTTCAAACTTGTGTAGGTTTCTGATTTGACCCCATGATACTTTTATGTAACAAAGTAAACAAGATAATGCGACCATAATATTCCGTCGTTTTGATGGTTACAAATGTGTTTTTAAAACCAACGTTTCCTGCTGTCAATGTGATTTCCATGTAACGAATGTTCTAAAAAGTTAATGTAAACTTTACATTTCATTTCATGAACCATGTAAGGCCGTAAACAAGATAAAGCAAATATAGTCTAACTCACACTTTCAATTATCTGAACTACAATGCATTTACTTCAGGAATCAAATTGATGTTTACACCGGTACAACATTGATGTATAAAGTGTAACTCTCATTTGCTACACTACTAATCGTCGATATGTGATTGATTTTTTTTAAAAATGACCTTTATTAGCCAGGTGCGGGGTGGTTTTCGTCCCAAACGCCGATGGGCTTCCTCCGCACCTCATAAGAACAATATAAAACGCTGACTGGGGTTTTCAGCACTGTTTAAAGAAATTGATCATTCTTACGCCTACAAAAACGCCGGTTGGCGTATACCGCACCAGTGTATTAGATTAAAAAACGTCGACAGGTGTCCGCCGCGACGAATGGGTTAAGAGAATTGTTTTTCTTTGATGATTTAGGCATCAGGTGTTGATCAAAGTCTATGGTATAGTCACATGGTAGATTATCCTTCGATATATGGTATGTGTGAGTTAGTGCTGAGTTATTCCTAAATTATACACCAATTTTCCAGACACACAAATGAGATGTACATAATGTTGCTTTCAGAGCAACAAAATGTAAAATATTCTATTCTTGAGACATTGACATAAAGCTCATTCATAGTCACTAACTTTTGAGAATATAACAGTGCATAATGCTTTTGTTCTAGAATGTTTGATATTTATCCTGCAAATCATTCCATTACTTAGCCACATTATTACATTGCAAGAATGTGTAATGATCTGTCCAATTAGTAATATTAGCAATCACACTATACATCACTCATAGCTGTAACATGAATATATAATTGGTAGAGGATATTCTATTGGCTTAAATGCTAGATAGAAACATATTATTGATTACAATATGATAAATTCTATGAGTGTTTTGTGTCACCAAGTTTATCAAACAGATTCCTCACATTTTTGGAGTCCCTCTATGCCTGTGATTATAGGGAACGTGACAACAAAGACAAATTACTTACCACTTTTATCATGTTGAACATAGCTAGCATGTGATTTTCATTGGATAGGAAAGCATTGGTATCCACCGTTATGTAGTTATGTAAAACTGGCATCATATCAGTGAAGTAATCATAGCCATCCTTCTCAAAAACCTTGTATATAAGTTCCAGAACTTTCCACATATCTTCGGATATCGATTTTGCAGTTAAATTACATAGGAGTGTAAGGGCCTCTTCATAATATTCTGGAATTACAAAGATCTTATTTAGCACAGTAATTGATTTAATAGAAAGAGTCATAAGCATTACAACTATTTATTTACTGACCATGAATGTTATGATGCAAAATATGCCCCACAACACGAAGTACAGTCTTCTCCATTTGGGCCATAATTTCTGGATTATCTTCCATGACATTTAACACAGTCTCCATAGTATTTAGCAGGCCCATAGCTGTAATGGCTTTTTCATCAGATCCAGAATCTGTTTCTACCACTTTGCTGAATGTTGTGGCAAGGTGCTCAATAATTTCAAATGCCATCGGCATTAACTGTTCTGTGTACAAAGGTACAATCTTTTGAAGCACATTTGCTACATTATCATTTTCTGTTTCTCTAATTACTTTGAGTAATTCACTGGTCACTGCTTTTACTTGCGACCCCAGTAAAGTATGTGTTTTTTCTTGAGACGATAGAAGAGTTTGTAGTGCTATTGCTGCTTCAACCTTCACTGGCAAATCAGAATCATTTAACAGTGCATTGATTGTGAAGTGTACTGATTCCACTAGTAAAGCCTCATTTTTAAAGCGCACAGTAGCAAAACTGTGTAGAACCCAGCAAGCTCTGGCCCTCATGTAACCATAATGGCTACGGTACTCTGGCAGAACATATTGGCTTAACAGACTTTCTACTTGGCCTTTGTAGACTTTCTTTTTTAAGAGTAAATCATTTAAAGTTCCCATCATATGCAATGCACCATCTCTTTGTCGTGGATCATTTTCCAGAGATTGCCCAGTCAAAACTTGCATGCAGAAATGCATTGTTCTTTCCAACATTTCTTTTCTCTTCCGGCAACATGATATAAGAAGTGTTTGTGCTGCAGTTACTGGAGATACAAAGTCTTCGAATATGTCTAAAAAAACAATTAATGTCAATTGTAATTGCCACTGCCCAATTAGTATCATAACATTTAAATGTAAAGAACATATACATGCTTTTCTTAAATAAAATTATGACCTTACCAAATTTGATGCGAATATATTCATGGGGATCAGTAAACCACAATTCCTCATCAGAATCTGAGTAAGACATCAATGGGAAGAGAACATCTTGGATGATGGCAAACATGTGCGGTTTGAGTAGCTTCCATGAATGGGCGTGACTTACACTACAAAATAAATAACATTTTTTTTAGTTAAATAATCTTTTCTAGTTATTGTTTTAGATTCTCAAATGTATACAGTTACACATTAAAATACATTATAAGAATATATGTAAGAATAAATATAATACAAAAAATAACTCAAAGTTCAAGATACAAAAAAATGTCCCTAATAATTTGACCACCCACTAAAGATTTATCATGTCTTTGAGTGAGACTGTACAGTCAACATATATTAATTAAGTGGCTATATGATGAAATATTATACATACCATTGATCAATGTAGCTTATAGTCTGTTGTAAGACTCTAGGTGAGACATACATCTTGTTTCTGTACTGATCTAAAATATGAAGAAGAACCTCAAGGATGCCACCCGTGAATGTTGTTAAATACCATTCAGCAAACTGGACATATTCTTCTCTAGTGTTCACAGGACTTCCATATCTATTACAAAAGACATTGTATAAGTCCAAATCCTATTAAAATATCTTTATTAATCAAATTACATGTGTGGACCATATACATAAAACATTGTCAAACACGGGTATTGGGCCATTTACACTAATGACTGATATCCTTAACTTCCTGAGTACAAAGATGATTACATGTTGTGATAACAAGGTCAGGGTTACGGCTATTTCTGGTATGTATAGTTTCTAACTACATTTGATATTGGGAGCTTATTAGTGTCATATGATGACTAGAGAATTATGCACCATTGTCTATCATTTGTATACTTTTAGTATTCAAAATAAACTAAAACGAGACTACTAACTGTTAGGAATCGCGTAACGGTGAATAGAAATTGTGAATATATTAAATTAGCTTCAGCCATTGAAGAATAAGTAAGCCCTCAGCAGTAACAGATATAATTTATTTATAGATACAACAATATCAGTGCTATTATTAGTAACGAAGCATGTCTCCTTCATCTTAATGTTGAATGTAAAATACTGAAGTGGAATTGTTGTTTCACACAGTTTGTGATTTATATTGCATACCTTTCAAAGAGCCTATATAGGGTATGCACAGCCCATTTCTTACACTTCCACCATGGCAGTTCCATGCGTTCATCTTCTTCCACCTGCAGTGTGTGTTCCGGAACTGGTTTTTCCATTACAATTCTCAGTACCTCCATCCATTTTGTGAAAACTTCCTTAGTAATTAAATCCATTGGCAGCATGTACTAAAATTTTTGTGCATTATTTTGCAATGAATATTTAAAAACAACAAATGCAATACTGCATTAGAAATAAAGAGATCTAAATTAATTATAAGGTAGGAGGTTATGTTTAATCCAAATTCCCTTCTCAGTAATACAGTAGAATCTCTTTAAGTTGAACCTTGATAAGTCAAAAACCTCCAAAACTCGAAAAATGTTTTGTTCCCTTTCCTTCAAACCCTAAAAACCGCTATACTTACAATTTTAAGCCTCCTTTAGTCGAAATAATAAGTAAATCCCTATATACATACATACTTTTCCTCTATAACTCGAAAATTTATATAGGACCTTTGTATTTCAAACATAGTAACGTTTAATTCTAGTCTTTTCAACCAGATTATTTGAAGCTTATTAGTTCTATAGCTCGTCGAAAAATAAGTCATTAACTCTAGTTGATCAACAATGTGTGTGTTGTTTCTTAGTAAGCAAATTTGGGAGTATAAAATAAATTGGATTAGCACTTATGGAATTTATGACTCACGTTAACAGGGGATTGTTTGCTCTCAAGTGTTTAATTTTATTATTTTCGATCTCATTTGAACTTTAATGAAGCAAGTCATTTGTTGTCGATTGAATAATGGTTAAAAGTAGTTAGGTTCTACCTCAATACACATTAATTTGTACGCCAGTATAGCAACAAATAAAATTGTTAATATAATGATAGAGAACAAGGGAATTATCTAAAGCAAAAAAGAATTACTTTTTTAATGTAATATTTCTTTTCAATTTAATGTTGTTCTGAAATAATGTTGACTTATAAAATAATACTGTTTGTTATCTCTGTAACTTGAACTTTAATTTATTTCACCTCTAACTCAAAATTAGTACAAATGGATCTTAACTTCTTTATGTAGAACCAAAATTAGCCTAAGTCAAAAACTTCCATAGGCTGAACATTCTATAACTCAATTTTTTTGGCTTCTCCTTTGATGTCAGACTTAAATAGCTTCTACTGCATATGGTAGGAGATTATTTAGATTTACTCTAAAATATGCTATATAACCAAACATATTTTAAATTCTCTTTATATATATATTTCTTCTGTGTGTGTATGTCAACGAACTCTTCCTAAACAGCTGGACCGAGATTTATACAATTTTGTTGTGTAATTACATTGAATAGAGAATGGTATGGATTTACTTCAATTTGATCAGATATAAAATGTTTTTTAATTAAAAAATCAGCGATTTTGTTTGGAAGTCCAGCAGTTCACATTTCTCTCACCAGTGTGTGCTCATGGTAACCATAGTAATAGATGTGTTTCAGGTTTTCATCAAACTTAAACCCTGAGCAACTGCTCAGGGTTTAAGATTGAAATAAGTGTGTACTATGAGTTCGTAAAAGAAAAACTACTTATGAACATAATATTTAGTGTCAAATTAGAGTTATTCTGTTTGACACAGAGTGAGAGAGAAAGGAAGAGGGAGAGGGACAGTGGATGGGAAGAAAATTTGCTCCATTTTGACTAGAGCTCGCGATTAGCGTTTATTTTTCTACAATGAGGGTAGTCGGATATTTCTTGATTTCTTTAGTTGTCGTCCATCATTTACTCCAGACCCGCTAATTTTTGCTTCTTTTCTTCGGTCAAGAATGGATACGACACCTCAGGAAGCAGTTCAAGCTGTAGCACTACTTCAAGCAGGTGTTTCGCAACGTGAGGTCGCTCGGAGAGATGGAATTAGCAAATCTTCGGTACAACGGGTTTATAGACGATATCTAGAGACTGGAGCATTCGATCGCCGACCAGGTACGGAGAGACCTAGGGTTACATCATCTGCAGATGATCGGTATATCCAACTTACTGTTTTGCGAAATCGCCGCCTCAACGCGGTTCAAATCCAACGAAGTCTACGTGACGAACGCCAAATGGTCATAAGTTCAGATACCGTCAGGAAGAGACCTGCTGAACGAAACGTAACTCCAAAGAGAGCCGTTATAGGCCCAAAATTAACGCTATCTCACCGTCGAGCAGAACTTGAATTTGCTCGAAAACATAGTGATTGGAAGTTACAGCAATGGGGCAATGTATTCTTCACGGGTTAGTCTACATAGAAGTGATCGACGTCAATGATTATATCGTCGCCTTGGAGAACGTTATTCTCAGTGTTGCATTGAAGAAACTGTTACTTATGGAAGGGGATCTGTAATGGTCTGGGACGGTATCTCGTTAACCGTACATATAGCGTTCGTATTCATCGATACAAGGAGCCATACACGTGGATTGACTTCACATCGCTACATTAATGAAATCCTCGCAGATCATGTGGTACGTTACACAGAATGTATCAGGCAGGGTATACAGTTGACCTAGTACCCACGCGACATCGGCATTTGTGCCATAGACTGGCCAGCTCGAAGCTCGGACTTGAATCTAATCATGCAGTTATGGGATGATCTGAAACGTCGGCTTCGAGCTTGGGTACCTGCTCCAACAAGCCTTCATCAGCTGCGAATCGCAATTGAAGAGGAGTGCAATGGAATTCTTCAAGATTTCATCTTCAGGCTGGTGAGATTGATGAATATGAGGCTACTGGCAGTTCTCTGAGCAAGAGGAGAGAACACTGATCATTTACTTTTTTTAATTTTTCTTAATTTCTTTCTTTGATGCATTTTTTATTTTATGATTACCAATGATGAACACGACTGTAAAACGACTCTTCATTGTAAAAAGTGTAATAAACACTTAATAAATTGATTAATCCCAATTAATATTCGGTCATTTTAATTGTCATGAAATACACTTTCTGCAAGTATAACTTTGGTAGCTATAAGTTTTGTATCTTTTGAAAAAATCGTATTAGAGTTCCAAGTCAGCGGGTGGCCCGGTTTATTTGCTGTCCAGTGTACAAATGTTACATAAAATTTAATGGAATCTCATCAAATTTTGTTTCAAGGGAATACAGAGTGCATTCTCTTGAAACAAAACTTAATGAGATTTCACAAAGCTACCCCATACTAACACAACTACCAAACAACCCCAACATGACCTTCCATAATTAAAGGATGGCCCCTAATTTCATTACATTACCAAATTACGACATTGATTGTGATGTTGGTTTATATTTATGAGGGTTTCCACTTCCACCTAAGATTTCTGAGTAGAGATGTGTCCTAATGCCGAGTTTGAACATTTGTCCAGAAACTATAGGCATTGTGTGTAGATTGTATTGTGTGTACTACTTACAGGATTTTAGTGTGTGCAGTCAAGTTTTAGGTATTGTTATAAATTATGTATAATTTATTTAAAATGTAAATATATATATATAATGTACTTATCAGATATACTTACTTTTATTAAGCCATAGAAACATTTCAGTATTTGTTTTTGTATTAGCACTGATTCAATAGACTGGTCTGCTTGAAGATTTACAATCAAGTTGTACAACATGGGCAGAAGCAGATTCATAGCTTCTATTAATGGTGCCCTTTTCTCACCAACATTATATTCATAGCACTTAATTAGCTGATATAGGCAGAGGAGAGCTCCCATCCAGCAATTTGGCTCTGGACTTTGTAAGTAAATGTGAATTTTATCAACAACTTGGGTCCAACGAGCAGGAAAGTCATTTTTTATAATTGCTTTCAAACAGACACAAAGCTGCACTCTTATTATTTCTGGTGCCTGAACTATAGCCTCAACAATAATATCTCTTATCATTGCACGGTCCTGCTCGTGAACATGAAAAGGTATGGGTTCGCCTTCTTCAGCCTCCTGCTCTTTCCATCCAGTCGTGATCAAGTTTTTCAAATAAACAACTCCGGCTTGTCTTATTGGTATTGAAACATCATTTGACATAACCACTTGGAGAAGAGAAGGTGCAAAACCAATTATCTTGTGTATCTAAAATAAATTAAATGATATTTCAGTAATATTGTACTAGACAATATTTAAAAAAGAAAGCTTTCCACTACATTCTTTTTTATTTACAGTAATAATCCATAAATTTTTAGATAAATCTCTTTAACACAAAGTGAATTGAATAGTCAGTGTGAATATTATTCATTAGTAATATATTGCCTCTATGCTTCAATAACATCATACCTTGAAATATACAATGTGACAGGAGGCTATTTTTTAACATTAAAAATCGATTGTATCTAAATGAATTGGTTTTTTACTTTAAAGATCAATAACATAGCTTAATAACTAAGCTTTCTGAAATAGTAACAAAATTTTGATAATATATTGAACGAATTTAGAATAAAATTGGCAAAATTTATGATAGAGGTAGTTGTCATATTCTTCCAGAAAATAATATAAAAACCATTTTCGGACTTGTCACGTTATTGAAATATAGGCGATATATGCTTCTCAATAATGACAATCAATAACTATATCTGCCATTATGAAAAAGAATGGCCTACAAGGGTTAATTCGAAAACTTCGTTTCAGAGAATTCGTTGATGATTTAGGCGTTTTGTAACAAAAATAAACCAAACCGATATTTAACCATGTCAGTATTTATTAACATCTAGTTATTATCATGTGTATAATGAGTGAGGAGAAGATTTTTAAGGTTACATACGAGAATCATTCAATATTGTTGTAGAGATTTTCAGCACGCAGAGAAAAATAACTAACAAATAACAAAAAACACGCAAATCGAAGTCATACCAGCGCGGCATGATACAATACGAACAGATATAAGTGACACATAGATAGAATAGATTCACATAGTTTTCTACCGTAAGTGCAATTTAGTCGCGTTGCGAATTTCTCGAGCATGTGGGTTTTATAATTTTGCATACCTGGGCTAGCTGTTCTTCTGCTTGCTGCCTCTGGTTGTGGTCAATCGTCGCTCGTAAAATTTCCGTTAGTTTCCTTGTATCCATTTTGGCTCAATTCACATTAATGTATCAGCAAAATTATTTTTATTGGGGGGCAAGAGCCGCCACCGCCGGGCGTGGAAGTAAAAAGACAAAAGACAAATTGTCTATGGTAATCGATCTAGTGATTTTTTTTTCGATGTAGGCATCGGAAAGTGTCATCGTTGTAATATTGATGTTTCCAAAAATGCATCGATGTTTTCTATACATCGATTATTTTGACATTCAAAAGTACATATCTTTATGTTTTACTACATGACAATTATGTCGTAAAACATAAACACGATATTGTTCCAAGCTTTTCTCTTGAATTTGCCGTACGACAAAAATGGCATTTACCGTTCCGTTACCTGAACGTAAACTACATTGGGTTTCTGGGAGCAGGGTTTCTTCATGTCGAAACAGTTGAGTATTAATAATAAGGGCTAAAATCTTCCCAACTACTGAGAGCAGAGAGATGCTTCTGTACAAAGTGCAATCAACTGTATCATCCTTGCCTTTATAAAGCTTGCAGATAGAAGCATCTCTCGTCTTGCGGGATGATTGCACACTCCCGCATTTCCAGGATAAGCTGGTATAATCTGTTGGTAATATGTAGGCCACTGTAATTAAAAATCTCAGTCGGCAGACCGTCTGTCCCAAGTGCTTTGGCATTCTTCATTCTCCTGAGCGCGGAAACAAAGTCGTCATATGCTGGGGGTTCCGCAAGGTCTTCAGCGGTTGGCAGGTGTTCCAAGATACGATGTCAGTTAATTGAGTAGTGGGATTCAGATCATCATAGAAATGTTCTGCCCACCTGGCGAGTAAATCGTCCTTTTCGGTTAACCTTTGGGTCTTCTCCTTATTTTACATCGGGACAACTTTTTTAATTCTGGGCCCAAAGATAGTTCGTAGGCATTTCAAATATCTACCGATTGTTTTTTATCAGCATAGAGTTGGATCTCTCCTGCTTTATCCACCCACCACTTGTCCTTGAGAGTACGCACTCTCAATTTTAGGCTGTGATTGGTTTTCCTGCTTTTAGAAACCTTAGATGAAAGAAGACTATGTATGTGGTCGTCAACGAGCTGTTTAATAACACAGATGTTCAGCGTAAGAGCACCACTTCTCATCGACAGATGCAGTATCTTTCGTTTCTGGCAATCTGGTACAAAAAACATTAGCAAGCTCTATTCCGAGTTCTTTGTTGCCGATCAACTTTGCACTATGTAATATCGATGGTAACTAGTTAAGCCATGGGCACGCCTCATTGGGCGAGTGATCAGTACTTTACCGAGGTTTCTTTTGCGTACTATCACATGATCTAGGAGGTGCCAGTTCTTCGTAAAACGTAAACGTAACATCACGCCTGTAATCCCCGAAGAGGTAGGCAGAGGAGTGTAGGACACTCCCACGTTTCACCAG
>DWDU01003866.1:0-11237 GCA_018245575.1 Jemadia suekentonmiller
AAGGTTGGTACATATTGAGGAATAATACTGATCTAAAATACGTATATTAATTTTATAAATTTGAAAACATAGTGTTCATTTGTATACGTTACACAACAGTTACAATTACACAACGGTTGAAACAAGTTAACTAAAATGTTTTCAATTAGATAAGCTTTAAGGGAGACCCAAGGTAATTAAAAAGCAAGCCCATGTCAGTCCAATTTAAATATATAAACAATAATCGTATTTTAAATTATTCAATGTTATATGTTTATATTGTCGTCCACTTTAATATTTATTGATATCATGCAATAGGCTATGAACAATTCAATAAATTTTAAAGAATGCAAACTTTCTCATTGGATCCTTCGAATCAAGTTTGCAATATTGTGAAAAATAATCTAATTAAATAAATAATACTTTTAAGCTAAAATTCAGTTTTGTCTTATTGTTATATAGTTTACGCGTGCATATTGTTAAATAAAAAATATACTTTATTTTAATCATATTAATAATCATCACAATAATATCACATCACAATAATAATAGTTTAGTTTATTATGCATGACCCTTTTATAGTTCCACTGCTTGACACAGGTCTCCTCTCAGAATGAAAGGGTTAAGTCATAGTCTGTTACGCTGACCAAGTGCGGGTTGACAGATTACACACACCTTAGAAAAAAAAATTTTATGTGAACTTTAAGGAGTACAACTTTCCTTATGATTTTTTCCTTCATATTTAATCTTAAAACGCACATTTTGTAAAGAGGTGCACGCTAGAATTTCTAACCAGTAGAATATAAGTGAGTAATGTGTAATCAAATTTCAGATTATGTATATATCATCATAGCATAACTTTTTGTACCTATAACATAAAATTTAATATCTAAAAAGAAACCCTTTTTACAGGAAAGAAAGTACCAAGGAATTCTTTTTTTAATTTTGAACCGAAAATTTGATACTGTATGAAATGGTCTTTACAAAGAATTTCAAATATTTGCGTTATAATTTTCTGTTACTTTTCTGTTATTATTGATAATTTTGACCGCCTTATTCATAATTCAACAAGCATTATGAAGAAAACATTCATCATCGTATAAAAATGGATAATATTAATGATATTGATAATATTAAGCTAACGTCAATATTTTTTAAATAATCATTAGGTTTTATACGAAATACATGAAACTTTGTTATTTTTAGACACGCTACAATAAGTTAACAGTTAACTGTTAATAATGATTGTCAATGTCATTGTCAATTGCCAATTGTCAAACATATGTTTTGAAATGTGATTTTTTCAAAAATTCTTTTTATAATTACGATATAAGTAAAGAAACATCAATTGATCTTCTCAAGTAGAAGTCTCTGGAATTCTATGTAAGTATCTTTTTTTCTTATAGTATTAAAATTGAACTTGTAATAGAACTAATTAAAAAAATTAAAAATGATAGGCACTTAACATAATAATAATGTATAAGTTTGTTTCTTTGTACATCGGAATGAAAACCTACAGAGAAAAAGCAGTAGTATGAATAAAATCTCATATTTATGTATAACTTTATCAAGGCTTTTGAAATAACTTGTTATTTGCATCTACAAACAACAGTTTAGAAAACTTCATCTAATTTCAGTATTTTTTTAACAATTATTTTTCTTGATTTATCAATGTATTAGTTTGATATATAAAATTTTGGATTCGGAATATTATATGTAAAATTATGTACATAAAAGTAATAATTAATTCACAAAGTAAAGAGTACTCAGTGTTTTAATTTTTTCTATTATTTATAAAGCTAATAGTGTCACAACAATAAATTGGACATAGTATTTGTTTAATTCTTAATTTTATGTTCAGAAGCACCTTTCCTTAACTGGTTTCTGGTGCCTTTTGCCTTCTTCTTTACCATTTTTCTTTTCGTTTGAATGGAATCATCAGAATCTGAATGATCATACATCATTACATTATGTTTTGAATTTGATTTTTTATTTTGCACTGCAGTTACTACAAGTGCACCTTTTCGAAAACTAGATCTTGTTTGTTTTGTATCTCCATAACTCCCTCTTTGTGTTGCTTGATGAGTATTTCGAGGGATTTCTGTGAAACTTGTATTGTTACAATGTACACTTTCTGATTTGGTATATTTGAACCTGAAAGAATGGATATATTGTGTATAAGTTTCTTTGTATGCAAGGCTGCACATGTTTCCGATACACAAAGACTTATATAGTGGATGACTCTTGGAAACAAATGTCACTGAGTATCGGAGATATGTGTAGCCTTGTTACGGAGGGGCTTACACTCCTGTTCAACATCAAATAGTACATATTTACATGATAATTATATTAAAATGTATCTATCATGTGTAAATTTACATTACATCACAACTTTAATCTCAGAAGAGGTAAGCAGGCAAAGTGTAGCACACTCATGTTTCACCAGTTACATTTATGTCACACTATGGAATAGGTGGTGAGTCTATTGTCATATATCAGGCACATTTACAGACTTTAAACCACTACTGGAAAAGCTAAGATAGGAAAATCCACTGATGCCCGAACTGCGATTCGAACCCAGGACCTCATAATTGGCAGTCACGTTGTAACCAACATCACCAATGAAGCAGTCATATTCACATAAATTTAATCAAACATAAAATTAGTCATGGATCACTCTTGGTTATTGTTATTATATTACACGATAGGGTTGATAGTTAGTTGGATATTAAGAGTGTTTTATTGTTATCCATATTATTATAAACAATCAGTATGATTTTGGTGTACATTATCACACAGCATATAATTCTTATCTGTTGGACTTTGAAACTTACTTTCCTTTCTTCCTATTAGTTTTTGGTATTTTGTTAATTGGCTCCAACACATCGTCAGAATTTGGCACTTTAACAGAGATTTTTTTCGTTTTGGATTTTTTCTTTTTCTTTTCAACACTTGTCTTCTTCATGTCACCTTCTAATTCTTCTAATTTTTTTGAACATGACCTAATAAAATACATATAGATTTTGTTACTTGTATTCAATATAAATACCCTTTAAAAAATGATCACCATAAATATTTACCTAAGTAAGGCTTCACTGTCTGTAAAATATGAATTCATGGCGAAACTGGATATACCCCATGAAAGTGGTCCTTTTTCTTCTCCTTGTATGCCAGTCCACACATTTTTCTTTAATGTGTTTAGTTTAACTTGCAGTTCTGAAGGCTGTGTACATCTATTTTTTACATCAGAGATACACCTGTATATATAAAACAAATTTGAATATTCTAATTAAAATTAAGTATCTTTGGCAATTAAAACTTTGTACCATCAGTATCATAATTGACCAAAATAAAAACATACAGTATTCCTCTTACTTTGCAGGTGGTAAATGTCTAAATTGATGCCAAGATGGTGGATTCAATCTTTGTTTACCCATTGGTTCATTAAACATGGATACACTACGAGGTCTTCTACACTTGTTGGATATTTTTTCTTTATCAGAATTAAACGGTGAATCACTTGTCTGGAAATAATTCATGACTCAAAAATGTGTTCTATCATAAGTCTAATGTATACATAAACTTTATACCGGTGCTCTGATGATTTTGAGTTCAGGGGGCATTTTCTTTTTTCGTCTTGGCTTTACTTTGTCCGAAGAATGCATCAGTCTATGTACTCGTCTAATGGGACTGAGATTTTCTCCAAAAGATTCGCAATCTGATGATGGCTCGCTCATAGCATCTGATGTAAGGTCTATTGTTGCTCTTGAAACCTAAGAAGTGTAAAAAAGCAAGAATGTTATTTTATTTATCGAAATTTTATAATTTACCCAAATTTGAGGACAAAATTTGGCGTACCTGTAAAGTTTGTCGTTTTGTCTTTTTTTTTTCAATTCTATTTATTTTTTCTAAATTCATACGTAGTTTTCTTGATTTCTAAAAGTTGATCAACGTAATGTTAAACAAAGACATTTCGTTGGAAATTTAAAAAGGGCAGTGCTTCATGATTATTTACTTACGTCGTCTATATTTTTACCAAGCTGATAATTAGGTGAAGGAGGTGGCGCTGGTTGTATAAAAGCCACTTTATTTTTAACAGTTCCAGCTTCTGAACTACTGCTAGATGTGTCACCTTCGTCACTGTTTTAAATAACAATACATGAAATTACTCTTGACAATAATATTGAACGTTAAAACACAAAGAACATTGCGAACCTTGAGTAATCTGATAAATCTATGTTAGTTGGCTCATCGGCATTCGATCCTTCTTTGAGTAATCTTGTAACAATTTTTGTCCTTAATCTCTCTTTGCTTGGGTCTTCGTCATAGAAATCTAGCAAAGTTTCACAAAACGTACGCCCTAAACTCTCGTAATCTTGAACTGAGAAATGCGTTGACATTCTACTACCTAATTCTGAACCGCCGAAAGAAGCTTCCATTGTATAACTATTGGCCACTCCCAGCATCCATACGACCACCCTCCCAGTACCCTCCTTACTGCGTTGTATTCGAAATTTACAGTTTTCAAAAGAGAACTGAAACATAAAACGCCTAAATTTAAAGTAATGGAATTACTTTGAGAATACGATATTTTAAGATTACTGTTTTCCACATTTACTTTATCAGCCGCATTTTTGTGAAGCATCAATGGAAAAACTTGTTCCTGCAATCGTTTGTCACAGTTTCTACGGCTTTCGCATCCGTAAATGAATACGTTATGTTTTCGTGAGTGTGCATGTAAATCTACGTACATGGCGACGCCACATTCTTCCTGCAATCTATAATGGAATCACTATTATATAGCTTATTATGAATGTTCGACGACGCAGCGGTTCTACCTGTATCAATTTTACCTTCGTATCATTACTTTTGTGTGCCAAACGGAGGGGTATGTTTCTCTGATAACTGTCCTGTATTGTCTGTTGAGGTCCTTTCCGGTCAATGAACAACGATTGTTACCAACAATGACCTGTAATAGTAGTATATGATATAAATCCTTTTGTGATCAATGTTATGAATTGCGTGAACGTTATGTAGGTCACTTACACCATCCGGGTTCAACATTGGTACCAGTTTAAATATAAATTTTTCCCGCAGCTCTCGTGCCTGGTTTGAGTCGCCAGTTAAATAATCCATAAAACCTTTCATCATCCAGGAAGCCGGTGTTTCCCCGGGGTGTACTCTGGCCGTTATTATTACAGCTTTCTTTTTCTAAGAAGCGCAACGAATCACCATTAGCAATAAACAAACAACATCACACTCAGTAGTTGCATTGAAACTCATGTCTTTTGCTTTAAATTCTTTACCTGCGGCTCCATTTCATTCAGATTCTGCGGTGCCGTAATGGTTATATAATAAACATTATTTCCGGCTAGAGTTCTACAAAGAAGCCGCAACTTTGAATAGGTCGACTTGACGGGATGTGCTTGCAACCGTGAGAGATATTCTTGTAAATCTGAATATGTGTAGGGGTAACAATGTGCAATGTAAACAGAATCGTCTGTATGCGGAAATTCTATATTAAATGTTAAGGTATAACTGGCACACTGCTCTTCTTCCTCACTTCTGCAAGAAATTTGTAATGTGTTAATCATTATTATTGTTTTATTATTTGAATTTTGATGTGATGTTTGGGATATATTAAATAGTGCACTAAACTATATATATGAATCCATTTCTAGGCACTTCTAAAGTAAAACGATGGAATCACGTTATAATACATAGCCTCCGAAGGATGCTGGACCATAGTCCTTCCAGCCGTTTGCACTACCTGGCTGCTGAAGGCATCGACTACCCGTTAACCCCGAAACACAAATTGTTTTAATATTAATTGCTTCACGGTACAAACGGGCTTAACGATTGCAATTCCCCAGTAAAATCATATAACAAAAAGCATACACCATCTAAATATTACAGAGCACTTATACAAGTTATATTAACCTGACCTTCAGATGTCATTTTGTTATTGATTTTACAGTACTTCATTTCCTTTAGCACACCACATATATGTATTACATAAGGTTAACATGATAATGTCGACGACTTACGTGGAATCGTTTTTGTAATAGGCGATGTTATCACCGCAACGTCGCCATCCGATCGAATGCAATTGAGCGTCCTTCGTGGAATATAATAAAGGTCGCATGCCTTCGTTGTATAAGCTTTCTGCTTTAGATAAATTTACTATTGAAAATCTGTAAAATATCATCATTGTAAATAATAGTATGTCTAAAATGGATATACTGTTAAAGTTTAAATTATATAATGAAGGTATATAACAATATTATTTTGAAGATTTGAATAGGGAATATAAGTTATCATAATGAATCGTGTATATATGTATCACATTGTTATGTAGATGTTCTGCATACGACTGTATAAAATAAATAACAGTTAATCGATTAACAACAACAAAAAACTCTATCTCGTGAATGAAAGTACGTATATGACTACGAAATGCAATTTTGAAAATGTTTAACCTGTACATAGTTTGCTTCTTTGTGTTGGTTACTTTAAAATAGAACCATTGCATATGGCGATTGGTGTATAAATCTGTGCGCAGATGTAATTCGTAGTAAGCGGAAGTTATACGAATAGCTTTCGCCAGATTTCCGCTTTCAAAACGAGATTCAAATCTTAATTCATCGTCACCGCCGGCGCTTGTGCACGCAGACAGGTACAATCGAGAACCACCGACAGTTGAGCGGCTAAACTGAAAATATGCACAATTTGACATCATATAATATCACCATCATCAGGCTGTGTCGGTGTGTGTCATAGACATACTCTAAATGGACCTGTGTCTATAATATCTGCGTTTCGTATGCGGATAGAGCAGAGCTCTCGTTCCGCCTACAACACACTCTTTTAGCTATGCCAAAGTAGGCTGCGTTATAGTATGTTTAGCCATTCGTGGGACTCTCGTCTGTTGTATAACAGTGTGAACCACGGGCAGGTAAGGTTGGCTTGGGCTCCGTCATATAAATTGCACCTTATTAACTCATAACTCAACTTGGTGAAGTTACTGTTAAATTTTGAGATCAAATGTTTAGAAAGCGATTTATGTATATACGAAACATATAATAGCTACTGGAAGGGACTCACGTAATTTACTGCGCTCATTGGGTAGTACTGAAAGATGACCGTTCCGGCGTCCTCACCTACAGGTTGCGGTTTCAATTCTTTCCCAGTAGGCACATAATAGGGCTCTGGAGAAGCTGGTGTCCATGTTATGTGTTGTATCCTTTCTTCTACGACCTTTTAGAGAATAGTGAATATTAATTTCAGTTTGTTTCAGAAACAGCATCTACATACTATTTCTTGGGTAGTTTAATTTCATTCTCTTACTTGACATTCTGTAGGCCATCGAGGCGCTTGCTGAGGACAGTCGAGTTCCTTCGGCAGTGCAAACAACTCCCGTGGCTCCCTGAGCTTAGCCGTAGTTCTAAACGTTTTTATATCTGTATTTATTTCTATTTGATTCGTCTTTATGTTGTTTTGTAGAAAGTTTGATATAAACGTTCCTGAAGTGTTTTATAATGATTTGTTAATTTAGTAAAGCGTGTCGCGTATGCAAAAATTATTTTCATTCCGAAAAATTATATTAATACTGAAAGATGTGTTGTTGTTTTTTAGTTACATTTCCTTTTTATTAGGTTTTAATCTATCGCAATTTATATTGAGTTTTGTCACAAATTTATGAAAGTCAAAACTTTCAGTGTACATAGTTAAATTTTTTTAATGTCGACAATTTTGTTAAACTGTCTCGCAGAACAATGTCGAAAATGGGTTTAAAAACAGGTAAAATAAAAGTACACTTCAACGCGCATTACTACATAAAAATAATATCATACTAGTAACACCCGTAATACTAAGTAATAGTAATACTAAGGGAAATAAAATATAATACTAAAATGAAAGCTGACACTATTTACTGTCTATAAAATACGAACTGCTTAGCACTTTGGTAATTTAGCCTAGAGTTAAGCTGTAGAACACTCAGGACAATTTCACCATTTCGCTTTATAGTATTTTTCTAGGCTTTCGATGAAATTAATATTATAATGTACATTTTCACATAACTCTACTATATACAGAATATTAAATATAACAGCAATTTTTTCACGATTGCAATTAAAACTATATGTCATTTTAGTTTAAAGTTTGAAATAAAAAAAAATTAAATTCTATTTAGTACAGATGTAAGATTTTGCATTTTATTTCTTAATTAAATTAAGAATTCAACTTACAATGTGTATATAATGACAGTTATAATACATGGGACGATAGTTCTAAAATCAATGTTGAATTTTATGGATCATTTTTCCATATAGCAAATGTTTACAGCACTTGATATTTGAGGCTTACCTTTATTGCATATTGGAAATAAAGACGCTTGTAATGTTTTCACTTGCTCTAGATTTGCTATTAATAAATTATCTTGCAACACCGGATCTCTAGGTAGAGTAGGGAGCGTAAGCGTCACAGATGCATTCTCAATGTTATCTTTATGCAGCTCTTCCCTTTCGATCATTATTACGTTTTCTTGCGCGCTCTCGAGTTGTTTCCACCATAACATTTTAAACTTATACACAATAAATGTGGTTTTGGCAATTAGGAATTTGCGCAACTCGAACTCATAGCATAGTAGATTTGTTAAATTTACATCTATTTGTATGATATGTAGTCATTGTTGGAGCACTATTGATTGAAAAAAATTTGGCAATTTTATTTGGACAACTAACGTATAAACTAGTGGGTCGGACGGCGCACGGAATCCAACTGGCTGTCGTGCAAGGGCCCAAAGTTGTAGTGATTCGAAGACGAATAACTCACTGATGTCACGCTTCGATCGCATAGCGCTTTATCAGGTGATTGGTGACGTCACATTAGCATGTTGCGACTAACGGTTTATCATTTTCTAAGGCTGCACGCACAAGTATCACTTTCAATAGGCAATAAAGTATTTTAGTTAGTTCATATTAAACTTGGAATTAATCATTGCTTAGATGTTCTGTCGTTTAGTTATCGTTTATTTTTAAATCGTTATATTTTATGTTTTATGTGACATGCGGGTGGAGAGACACAAATTACTGACCTTTGCAACCGTGCGTGTTTCCTTTTCCACTGCTTCCGGGTTCCAAATTTCTGTTAGCCATCGTAATACCGGAGAATATCCATAAACAATATAGCTGTTGTAGTTTACTGTAGCTCTCATTATCATTGATATTTAATATAATTTTCAAATGCATTTAGTTTATTTATCACAAACATTTTAGGTATATATACGTTATGAGACATTAGTATTGTGTTGACCTAATTCGAATGTACAATTGTGTATGTCTAAAGACTTATAATTAAAAGTGTGATAATACAGGTAAATATAAAAAATCAGATCGTAAGTAACGCCTAAGCAAATTCTCACAGGCCTTCGTGAAGGCTGAAAGGTGACTGCACTTCCAAGTAAGGAAACGCAAACTTGTGTGAAAACTCCACCCCGACTTTGATTACAGTCATAAAACTTTAGCTATTCATAGAGCTACGAACATAAAGATAACACAATTCGGTTACTTTGTAGTTGGTATTTTATGCGTACACATTACACTACCAGTAGTATTAAAGTAGTGTTACATTGTGCAACATGTGTCACGAGAAAAAAATTAAAAAAAAAAACAAGTTGATGAAAATACAGCTTTTATATCAATTACAGAGTATTGAAATTGATTAATCATCTATGATTAATGTTTCAAGTGTTCCTCCGTTATTTAAATAGTTTATTTATTTCAGTATTTGGACGAGGCTCTAGTTTTTTAGGATCATTATTCAGTTAATTAATATCCGATAGTTATTTTCAAAACAGCGAATTCTGTTTCTACGCTGCTATAATTGAAATTGTTAAGTGAAATATAAGATTTAATCACATTGCTTAATTTCAATATTTAAATATTTTCTTCGCTAATACACGCCACAATTTTACTGAAAACCATTCATCATCGTTTCCAGCCTGTCACAGTTCACTGTTGGACGTGCACCTTCTCTAATGAGCGCCATTATGTACTTTCATTTATTTCGTTATGTACTTTTTGCCCATAATGGCTATGCTGGGCATGCATTGGAGAGCACAGCTTCTCGCACCGCCTATGCAACTGCCCGTCGGCGGCCAGGGCATTTAGCTAAGTAGACTGCACTATACGGTCAGTCGCCAGTCAGTCAGTATAGTCGCCAGTTTAGGGAGTTTAGACAACATACAATTAATTTACTCGGATATACTACTTATAATACAATATTATGTACTACGCTATATGAGCGAAAGACAGATAAAATAGAAGTTCGTGTTCATTACAATTCTATGAATCAATGTACGACGAAAACTTATTTTCGTTGTTAGAATGAATAAGTTAGCCATGTAATTTCCCAAAGAAAGGTATTGTTTATATAATAACCGAATCGACTAGATGACTTAGCTGAATTGAACTTATGTACTTAGTCCTTATTATTTGTTGAGAAAAGTAAAAGTACCAAACAAAATTAATTGGCTTAATATTGATAGTGGAGTCCGTACAATTTCGTAATCCGTTGGAAGATTATTTCTTTTATGAAGTAGTGTTGTAATTGTAAATATGTTTTTGTTCACCCTTAGGCCCATTCTGACTTCTCTTTCCAGAAAAGATATTACTCACATTCCGCCTTTGTGATTCGTAATTGAGACTGTTGCTTAGGTAACTGTATATGATTAATCGATAGTTTCTGATAAAGGGTACTTGGCCGCGTTGTGGGTAAGGTTTTGGCAAATTTAATTTCATTATTATTGCTTTACTTTGCAAAACTCTACTTTGTTTGATTGTTGTAATGCATATATCCTGCACAATTAACTCTAGTGTTTAGTTCACCTTATGGTTCCATCATATTTTTATAATAATTACTTTAATCGTGTTTCTTCCTTGTACTTATTATTTAAAGATACTACTTTAAATAATAAGTACAATACTTTCGTTGATTTTTACATACATATTATCACGCCTATTACCCATAGAGGTAGACAGAGGTTAAGGATTTCTCCCTGCTATGGTTTTGGCGGACTTTTTGCGCTTCTTACACTTTTTTATTACAGTCGTCATCCATGCTCCCCTGTCGAAGGAACTTTTGACTTTGCCTCCTTAGAGATGTCTTCGACGACATGACTTTGACTGGCCCGTTGGTGCAATGGTTAGTGAACCTGACTGTTGCGCCGGGGGTCGTGGGTTCGATTCCCACCCAGA
>DWDU01003867.1:0-11236 GCA_018245575.1 Jemadia suekentonmiller
CTGGTGAAACGTGGGAGTGTTCTACACTCCTCTGCCTACCTCTTCGGGGATTACAGGCGTGATGTTACGTTTTAGGTATATATCTTCATATAAAATAAATACACGGCACATGGCTTGTCTGTAAGGATAGATATAATTGACACTGCCTACCCAGTAAAAGACCTTACGTGATGATGTAACAATACGAAAAAATTAATTTAAATGGCAAAATAAAACTATTATTGAGACAAAACAACTTGAAACAAATTAACTAGTGTTAAAACTCTTTGTTGAATAAAGTTCACAATTTCAATTAATCCAAGTCCTGTTTGTCATTGAAATTTAAATGGTAAAAATAAGGAAGCGTATTAAATTTACTGATATTAAGTCATTGGACACAACACGTAATTCCAAATGTAATTTATTTATTTATTTACGTTGCCAACAAAGTAAACACTATGGCGTTGCGATAAAACAGTTACATGTGATGCACTGGATAAGCGTTACTTCAATTACAGTTGTAATCCAAAAAGCAGTACATGATAACACTAATAGAGTGAGTGCAAGCATCTATACAGATAAATAAAATTGGAGTGTCTATTTGTAATATTAAAATAAGCGCTTTTTACTAAATGCATATGTATGTGTATAAGGTACATATGCGAAAACAACATTTGTTACCATTTCTGTCTGTTGGTCTGTCTGTCTGTTTGTTCTGACTAATCTCTGGAACGGCTGGAACGATTTTGACGGGACTTTCACTGGCGGATAGCTGATGTAATAAGGAGTAAATTAGGCTACTTTCATTTTGGAATATCATATGTATATATATGAAATATTATATCTTGTATATATGTAATATTAAAACAAGTTGTCGAATGGGAAAAATATAACTTAACGTAACACCACGCCTGTAATCCACGAACAGGTAAACAGAGAAGTGTTTAGACGAGTGAAATTTACAAATCCGCATGTTGTCGGCATGGTAGATGACCTAACTTCCATACCGAGGGGAAACACGCATTCAAAACGCAAAATATAAATTGTTTGAAGAGGTTCATATTAAATAATTCAAAAAAGTGTTTGTTGGCCAATATACCATTACATCACTTACATAATTACATCAATATATATAAAGTAAGTAATAACGAACCGTTTTATCGAAATCATAATACCAGTTTCCACATAATGTGATACTTTAGTAATTTTTCCGCGTTCTGTACCAAGTCGGTCTCGTGCCGGCCGGTATAATTGGAGCCGCTATGATTTATTATCGTTAATTTTATGATAATGAGAGTATGAATAATTTGCGAGAACTATTCTGCGAGCTATTGATATATGGTTCGAACGGGATGTTGTAGATAAACACGACTAACCGGGAATGGTTAAGAAAGGTGGACCTATTCTCAGATTGCTTAGATAGATAATATAATTATCACGTTAGAAATACTTATTAGCGAAACACATCCTACATAACCCTTACTATAATTTTACAGTCGGATATAACATTATTAAAGTGTAAACTACTTTTAACTTTAGTGCATTTATTGTTTTTGCGTTAAAGAAACACCAGAGATTTTTAGAACAATGTAATTTGATAGTCACTACGTTCCGTATGCCCGTTCGTTGAGAGTTTTATTGCAATTTGTTCCTAAAAACTAAGAGTATTTAAGTGTGTACTTCGCCAATAGCAATAAAACTAATGGTAGCGCTGAAACAATTCGACTGTAGGCTTTTAACAGTTTTTGCATTTACTTTAAATGTTCTTCTTATTTCCTACTTAAATATCCTTATTTTTTATTAGATCTTACAACAGTTCAATTCAACAGTTCTACCAGTTTCTCTCTAATTTGTAACAGGTGCTGCCATCTTATATGTATCTATACCTCCAGTAATTTTTATTTAATTTAAAACACTGCCCATGACAAACCGACGATACAAAAAAAAATATGCAATAAATCATAAACTTATAAGATTATAAACAGATACAATAGATTATAAACTTAAAAGCAAAGCGAAACGCACGAAACTATTAGCACAATCTCGCGCACATACGAAATATGATTACATCTGCGATTTATAAATTAAAATTTTCACACCGCAGCGAGCGAACGCATCGCAGAATAGCCCCGGGCGCCGTATAGAACGGGAGCGGATTGTAATAAGTCGCCCGTAATTTATGTTACACGCAATTAAAGTAAGATTGTTGCGGGCTCCGCTAGCGGACTCGCCGTATCGCCGACGATCGGCGACTCGGCCATGATTAGGCTGATAATGCACTTGGTTCATCCATTACGAGGCAACGGAATATCGTTATTAGGATAATAACGCACTTGTCCATTCGTATGTTTATGAATTGTATTCAATAAATTGTTTTCTTACGTATACAATACGTTCCGCGAATATATGCTGTATGAGCGACAGACATAGGAACGCTAAAACGAATGATAAAGGAAAACAAATATCGCTGTCGTATCGCCACTGATAGTGAAGCAAGTGCTCATCGCAGGCTTGCTAGAGACTAGCTAGGCCAGGACGTAGCGTTACTCGGTTTTGCAAAATATACGACAATAATTAATTACACGTTCATTATGACCCTAAGTATTGTCTGCTGGTTATTGCATACAGTAATGGAACTAAACATTTGCTTTCTACGCCTATTATATTATATCTACTAATATACAAGAAAACGTTCCGTAATTCGATTTCACGTAAGTACGGTCTACAGACAAAACGCAAAAAGACTCGTCTGAAGTGAGCAATGCTTGTGTTTTAAATGTCTCTGAAGTACTGATAATCAGACGGACTGAATACCGGTTTTGTATTTTGTGCATTTAAATCGCATCTTTTATTGAAGCGTTTCTTTTATAAACACGCCGATATGATAATTGTAATTATACGTAAAGATAGTCAGGGAGACGGCGAAGTGCGCTGTTTTCACGTTTAAATTGTAATTTAAAATTTTAAGATAAATAAATGAAGAGGAATCTCGTTGTTAAATCCGGGTAGTTTATTTATTAAATGTTTGATTATAATTCTTGGCTGAGAAAATTAAAAAAATCTAACAAAAATCTACCTACACTTTTGTTTACACTGTATAAGTCTGTTTAATTTTAAATTGTCAATATATTTTATGGTAGATGGCATCTGCCATATCACAAAGTGCTAACAATACTCATAAATTGTGTCAAAAGCAAAGCTTTGCAACGTTCGAAACACTTGAATTTCGTTAACACGACTCTACTAGTTATAAAATCAATAACAAGATATGGCTTAAAGCGACTAATATGTAATTTTATCTTAATTTATCTACTTTAAATTCCTTAAACGGTATCTGCTCGGACAATACAATGTAAGTGCAAATTGTACGCAATTGAAATTTAACTTTACTGTAATGGAATACAGTTGAATTTCGTTTGCTGATAAATGGATATAAGGCGTTCGACTATCACAGTATGTACGGGTTTCCTGTCACTAAATGAGATTAAATGTATTCACGGAGAATGTTTTGCAATATCATAAGAACACTTAATGAAGCTGGTAGCCCAGTTTATGATGTCATAATTTGCATTTGCCTCACGGGTAAATTGGAAAGCTCTTAAGCATAAAAATGTACGGTATTTATTAACAATACATATTGTTTACGCGCGAAAACATCGTCGAGCGTCCCATTTGTACGGCGACGACATATAAAAAATAATTTACAAAGGTGTAGGTTATTAATATGTTATAATTCTGTGTCTATTCAGTTCTAAAATGTTCTAAGTAATATTAGTGAAGGTAAAACACGTTTATGTTACCCGAACAATTACAATTAACAAAATTTTTTTGCGTGTTACAAACAGGCTTTCTCAACGCATCGATGATACATACTATCTTTACCCACGACGAAATAAGAATTTCTTTAACTGACTATATTACATGAAAGTTAATAGAAATATCGCAGTTTTAAGCAGATTACATTCATTTTATCTTCCACGAGATTCTGCGGCTGAGAGAAGATTTATTGCTGCATTATGGAATTGTAAGAAATGTATTTTTTATAGATATATATAATTGCATATTTAAATACTAGAATAGTGGAGTCGGAGAAGAGTTATTGCTTTGCAGCTGTTAATGTATTTTTGTATAAAAGTATGCAATTGTATATTTAAATATTAGATCTGTGTTATAGCAGTTATTATTAAAGCAGCAAGAGACTGAGTCGGCAATCCAAAACCAGGATCGCCGGTTCTAATCAATATGCAAAACGCTCGCGTGCGCGCGCGCTGTTCCCGCATTTTATTTAATTAACTCCGCCATCTTTTTTTATCTTTTTTTTTGGATAAGTGTAATGACATGTCCGATTAAGTAGGTGGGTAATACAGTTTAGATAGCAAGAGTTAATCCAGTGATATATTTATGGTGTTTCGTTTTAAATGTTTTGTTTATTTGCTGAAATAGTTTGAATGTAAATTGTATATTAACCAACTCTAAGTTTATTTCTCGGTAGAATGTGTAAGGCGAGTAGAGAAATAATTATTTATGTATATTAAGAAAAATTAATTACTTTCGTATCAAAATAAAATATTCTAAATTCTTTCCCTCATACCATAGTGTGACGTAAGCGTAACTAATGAAACGTAGGAGTGTACTACACTCTTCTGCCTACCTCCATGAGGATTACAGGCATTACGTTACGCAATAATATTACGTCAATAAATTGGAACTAGCTACCAGAAAAGATATGAAACTACAATACTACCGCACCAGTGCAACGATTCGAAAAAGTACTAACAAGACACTATAAATCCTTACTGTTGTTACCGAATGACATATATATGTAATTATTAGTAACTTATACATGTATATATACTGAAGATTACTGCAACGTTAACGAGCTGTATTCGAGGAGGCAACCTTTAAAACGCCACAATGGCTCAAAATAATTAAACAAATATGATATTAAACACACCGGGCTGCTTCATTACGCGCGATCGCAAAGATAAATGCTCCACAAGAAAAGCAAACAGACGCGTATAATAAACGAAATAACCGGAGCCAATCAAGGAAGATCTTCTTTTTAATGCGATTCAGGATTCCGTACTTATGAATGCAATTTTATTAATTAATTTCGAGTTGCATTTATCTTTGCATGATACGAGAGGCAAGGGCGGCGGCGCGGCGCGCGGGCCGCGTTTGGGGAGGACGGGCTTAAGTGGTCACTTTTTCGAATCTGTTTTTTTCTCTGATTGTTTTATATTTTATATGCTAAAAGTGGTAATTAACATATATATTGTGTGATATATGAATTTCCAGAAAATATCCAGAATTTTATTTCCAGAAAACTATTTGTATGTTTACATATATTTTGTAATGAGTGAATGTATATGCAATAGAAATAATATTCGTAAGTCCCCTTATACGAACTATATGATAATCCGAACGGCATAAAAATAGTTTTTCCTTAATTATACAGAATTTAAATTATCGGTATTCGATGAAATATCGAATGTTTCTCTTTAGTCTATTTTTATGACTATTTGAATACAAATATTATGAATGTACATATTTAAAATACATAGAATAATAATTTTCATTACAAATGAAAAGTAACATTTGTAAAAATAAAATCTATAAATTAGTCTTCGTTTCAATCTCAGTACAATCGGCGGGGGCTTATGAATACGAACCTTGGCTAGGCTGGTCGAAACGAAGGTAGGAACTATGGCTGGTCGGACCATTCCGGAAAATATATGTAAGTTAAGCTAGCTCATAATTTATTCATGTATATAGACATTCATAAAACATTTAATAGTACAATATAAATCTTATACACAATAAAGATTTTTCCTTTTAAAAGTTAATTGTGATCGAAAAGTTATTTACTTTACGTTACTTATTTTTTATGCGTGTCTCTTACAATCTTTGTAATTACCAAATGCTGGAACATAAATAATTCAAGTAATTACAATGATCGCGACGTCGAAGGAAATGGCGTATGTTATAATATTTATTGGTTTTCATTCGTATATAACAGCCGACGAGGAAGATATATAAATAATTAAACATATACTTATATGGAATCAGGTGGTTTCTACGCTTAAATGAGGACCAATTGGCCATCCAAGGATATATCCCAAGATTTAATTTTCATATTACTATTAAACCACGACACCCGATCCCTTACAAAGGTGAGCAGGGGATACTAAACACCAAATAGCTCTAGCCATACAATCCTGACATGTGTGTCGCACATTCATCGCTCTAAACACGCAACCTGATTTCGGAATCAAACCCATACTTTATACGTGAACAATTGAATCACACGACATTAAGAGCTGCGTGAAGAGACAGTGGACACTCGAACACCGGACGACTCTTGCAGGGTACATTAACATGCTTATTAAACAAGCCCGCGGGCTCGTTTGGTAGCTGTTGTAATATTTCTTGAATGCTTTACGGTACGACGCCCCGCCCAGCGCGCTCGTCTCTACACGGTAATGCGGCGCCGCTGTCGTCCAACAAATGAGTGCGCTGATTAAGCTCATGTAAGCATCCCCGTTGTTCGTTTTTTAAATGTACCACACTCCGACTCCATCACGCCTACCGGTCATACGACGGGCTCTCGTTTGAAATGTAATCCCTTCTGAGCTACGTACGGCTACTGTGATTTCAGTTTTTCTTATGATGTATGTAAATTTTAATAAATATTGTTTGATATCTTGTTTTTTTTTTAAGTTACATAGAATGAAAATTTTGAAATATACTATATTATTATCTTTTGATGATGTTGTTGCATTAACTTATTATGTACATGTAATTTTTTCAATGTTTACCATTAAATTATTTTAAAATTGCAATAACTCATTCTACAAGTTAAAATATGTATATGGATAATTGCATGAAATTTTCAGAATGAAATTCATTGGTTAACTTATAGCCAATAATAAAATTATGCCTTAAAAAATCAGCAAATTAATCACTTTATTATATTTCATTATTTTTATTATATTTATACTCACATACAGACACCCAGATACATTTCTTCGCGTCGGGTCCCTTACGGGGTAGGCACAGAGCACCAACTACCAAATATCTTTATCCCTACACACGACATGTACCTGTCGCGACTCCTCCACGTTCATCACTCTCTTCATACGTGCGCGCCAGTTTCGGACACTTCTGTCTCCCCCATCAGCGAGTTTCTCGCTTATTATTATATCCAGACTGTTTTATCCGCGTACGAAGAAGGTGATGAATGTAGAAGTTCAGCAGGTCTATATCTAAGGATAGAGATGTGTCGCATTGGATTCTGTCTGGCTACTCCGCAAGATAACTAGCAAGATAACCCGGCGAAATACCAGTAACGAAAACAATTATTAACAAAACTATCATTTCATGTGTTACGTCTCTCGATTCAATCAATAAACCTTAGAAATATTGTGAACTGTTACAGCTCGTGAATATTCCACACCTTCCCAATACTATTAATGTATGTCATTGTTCCAGGTGAGTGTACACGCGAACTAACAACGAGCGAGGCGGGTGAGTCGACATCTCGAACAGCCACCGCACATACAACATTAACCAGTTTTGAATACCGAATTATGCTGACAAATACAAATAAACTACCAACGAAAATTACTCGTACTAACATAAGTACATCTTCAATCGAGTCGCGACTCACACTTCGAAAGCGAATTATCAAGGCGCTAGGGGTAGGGGGGGAGGACATAATTAAAATCCGTTGATTAATATGTAAATGTAATAAGATTACTCTCTCCTGAATAATTTAACGGGAAGCGGGATAAGTTATACACGCTTTAGTCTCTCATTACGGCTTTGTATCGGCCGGTGTAATGTATATGGGATGTCTGAATTGATAAACGCCGGGCACTTGGCGCGCGGACTCACAGGCCACGTTGTCAACACCCCCTGCCTCTGGAAAACACGTTTAAATATATATAATGTTATTGCTTGTTGTGGTCGGCGGTAATAGAGTTAGTTGTAATATTGTTAACATTAATTAAATATATTATGTTATGTAGCTACATTTTTTTTCAGACTTTTTATAACTTGTAATATCAGATTCAGGTCTTCGCGTATAACAAGAAAGGTTACAGACGTCGCGACATACTTATAGGTCTTGCAGGTATCAAATAGTGTCCGTGAATAAAAGAATGATCAGGCACTAAAGTGTAATGATTTTTATAGGTCGTTACTGATGGATGCTTTTCAATTTTGAATAAGAACCACGTGATAAAAACTGCTAGATTTTCGTCTGTTACACAAAAATTAAGGATGTTTTGATAAAAGTTTAAGGTCAGCTTATCACTCTATTTATTGATACAGATAAACTTTTTATTTATTTAAAAAAAATAACCGTAAAAGTACCTAAAGAAAAATGTGCCTCTCTATATGAACACTATTTCAAGATATTGTTATCAATAATCGCTCTACACCTTGCACCTCAGCAAATGTTACACGATTAATAGAGCAGAACACCGAAATCGATTTCGGGCGATCGCAAAATATCGATAGAGCCATTACCAGCCACTAGCTAAGCCTTACGGGCATTGTCTGAAGACTTGGCTAACTCAACTCGTTTCTAACGCAATCACTTCTCCACCAAAATATCTCCCGCCAAAACCGCCATGTTGTTTCCGCCATCTTTATTAAGAACGCATCGCCTCCCGCCTCCTGGCGTTGGTCAACAGCCAGCAAGGCGTTAAAGGCATCAGCTACAGCCTCCACCAATTTTAATAGATCCCCCCGCCGTCTCTCCGGGTGGATATTTATATGCGAGGAGGGAAACTGGGAGAGACTTTCACGGCTCAAGTTTGCGTGGCCGGTGGTGTTTGGCTCACTTGTCTAATGGCTTTGATTAAACTGCCAGTTTATTTGACGGTAGAATGCGTGCGTGCGGCCACGTATGAATTTATGCTTAGACGACGTCCGGGGAATTACCTACGAAGTATGGAGACACTTTGGTTGTGTTAACTTGTTACACTTAACGTTTTATGCTGTCTCAGACGATATATTGTATGGTGAATTTTGTCTAATTATAATATTGATCTGTGTACAGCGTATTTCTAATACTGAACGAGTAAATGAACAATAGAAATAATATAATTATTATAAAATAAATAAAATTTTAAACATGTTTTCGTTCATATATCTAAGAAAACGATCAAGATAAACTTACATTTGATGTGAAAAAAAATGTGTTAACACTAATTGTGTCATATTATTATATCATCACTCCAGGTCATTTAAGGGCTAGGTAGAGAGCAGCAACTGCCAAATATCTCTATTCATATCAGATCTGACGGACGTTTAGCATTTATCATTCTCTACATACATGCAACCGAGTTCTCGAGACATTGTTAATTATTTTCGATATGTATCGAACGTGAGGTTATTACTCTACTTGATCGTACGGTCTCTACATCTACTTCTTCTACACATAGAGCAGTTGATGCCGTCTAATTAGATAGAGCCCAGTGTTTCGTTACGCGCCATCAACAATTGCTACTTGACATTAACTATCTGTTTATTGTGAAATAAGCAATCTGCGAGGGCGCTTTGAAGTGCGACACAAACCATACTAACACAGCTGCCAACTTTATTGTAAACTAAAATGCCAATTTACATTTCATATTAACAGCGCTGCCAATGGGAAAGTAGCTCCATCTGTCAGGTTTGTTTGATCTGTGTGTTATGTATTCAATATTGTTATCAGTACTGGTTGAGTAATTTTGTAACTCAAAAGTGTGGAGTAACTTTGTTACTCAGAAGTGAGGAGTAATTTTGTTACTCAGAAGTGTCGAGTAATTTTGTTACTCCAAAAGTCATAAAAAATTTGTGGAGTAATTTTGTTACTCAGAAGTCATAAAAAAATTATCGTGTAAGGCATATGAAGTATGCATTCGGCCAGCGTGGCATACTATGTTCTTGGCCCTCGCGTCCAGACAGGAGACCGGTGTCCAACAGTGGAACAAAAAAAGTAAATCGAAAAAAGTAAAAAATATAAAAATGTACAAAATACATATTCTGTATGAAGTATAATATAAACATATCATATCTAAGAAGGATCGCAGAACAATTAATCGAGTAAAAGAACGCATTTGAGATTGTAAGCTTTTTTTAATTGAGTATTCGCGCTAACAGTACCAGAGGTAACATACCTGGAAATAAATACCGATTTAAACTTGACTCCTGTATAGGCAACAATTGTGTTTTTGTACAATTAATGTACATAAGTAATGGAAGCATTCGTTTCAAACTATTTCACATTGAGTATTAATAATATATTAAATATAATAAAAAATAATATATGAACTAATTTTTAAATACAACTCTATTCGTCCATAGCTTGTTAAGCTCGAACGCATTTATCATCAGCCATTATCTATCCAAAATCTAACTATTGCTTGACGCAAAGAAACGTATTCAATACGCCAACACATCGATACTACCAACTATAAAACAAAGACTTATAATACAGACCGACATACAGGTATGTTTCCAAAATGGTAACTTATTAAAGTTTATCCCGAGCACTGATACTAAGCCAGTTTATTTCAGTCCACTGCTGGACATAGACCTGTCCCAATACAAGGCGTTATTGACTATAAACCCCACGCTGGGCTTGTGGACTGGGATTGAAGAGTACAAAATGTCGTACTAAAGTATATTCTGCACTATTGATTATCTCTAAACACCTACAAAGATAAATTCCATCGGTCACACACATCCAGGCAAGTTCTAATAATACAGGAATAATCTGACTATTCCCAGTAATAATATTACCTCTCCCGAACAATACGCCCCGAGACTTCCTCCTAGACCGTCAATAATTAGGATAGTGCATCATCTCGGCCCGAATGAGAATAAAGCTTTGTATATCTGCATCCGTGTGTATATAGCTCTGTGTGGGTGGTTGGTTGTGTTTGTACACACATGTGTGTGTATTTCTGTGTGTGCATCTTGACTTTGAACGCCCGTTTGAATCGGGGCTAAGTTAGAAGTATGATTCAGAGTAACGCATATAACATCACGCCTATTATCCCCGAAGAGGCAGGCAGAGGAATGTAGTACATTCCCATGTTTCACCATTTACGTTTACGTCCCACTATGGAATAGGTGGTGAGCCTATTGAGCCTATTGTGCCGTGCATAAATCCAGATTCAGAACCCCTATTAGAAAATCTAAATTAGAAAAATTCTATAGTGCCCGACCCGGGAATCGAACCCAGGACCTCTTGATCGGCAGT
>DWDU01003868.1:0-11234 GCA_018245575.1 Jemadia suekentonmiller
GTTACCATAACACAAGCTCTCTTGACGCTTAGTTTGGGATCAGATGGCCGTGTGTGAAGATGTCCCAAGATATTTATATTTATTACTATTTTGTGTCCTGTGAGGTGGAATTTCAAGATTAAATTAAATACGTGTATGAAGAAGAGATTGACGAAAGTAGAAGAATCTTGACAAGTATGTCGAGACAGAGATATTTGGCAGTCGGTGCTCTCTGGCTACCCGTAAGGGAGCTGGCGTGACGTATATGTAATAAGCAAAAAATATGCTTAATATTTATTTCGTTTTTGTAATTTATTTTCTCTATTGTAGTAATAACATGAATCCATTTAAATACTATTAAACAGTCATATTTTGTTATACTTTTTTGTTTTTCTTAGTCTTACTGTTGTAAGGTGAACATTAAACAATCTGCAAAATTATCTTTGCCAAAACTAAATATTATTACTCAGTCATAATAACGTAACATCACGCCTGCAATTACCGAAGAGCTAGGTAGTGGACTGTAGTACACTCCGAGGATTCACTAGTTACCTTTAAATGCCACTACGGAATTGGTGGTGAGCCTATCGCCATACACCGGGCACATTTTCAAACTCCGAACTAGAAACTAGAGCAAACTAGAAAATTTGATTTAGAAAAATCAAGTAGTTCCCGACCCGGGATTTGAACCCATTTAAATCCATTACTCAGTCAATTTTAATAAACATACAGTTTGTTCGACCTCAGCCAACAATCAAATTTAATTTAATGATTGTGTATATTTTGAAGTGATCGCAAATTCATAACATCATTATCCAGATACTTATTGGGGTATTATTTTTTTACATTTGTAACAAAATTGGGCTTTTGTAAAATGCAAGAGGAATTGGTTGGATGTATCTGCATACATTAATTGATACCATGTACACATAGTATAATTAATAGAATATTTTATATTTCCCTTGATTTAGATATTACTGTACTTTCTGCAAATTTTAATTTTACCAGATTACTTTTTAAATTCCATATATATTATATGTAGTTAATTACATTTGACAGAATTTGGTTGAATCATAAATTCATAAGTATATAACCTTAGCATTGTAAGGATACCACCATATGTATATTTTAAACTAAAAATATTCGTTTAAATGTCACAACCGAAAACCATTGAATTAATTAAAATAGAAATCTTTTTTATAAATCGGTTACAGAAATAGTGAAAAAAAAAAACAAAAACATTAATGAAACGAGACTTCGGTTAAATGCAAAAAGCTCGATACATCGCGGTCTACCTAGACGTTACTAAACATCCTGACCGAATATGGGCAGCGTAGGCGGGGCAAGAGGCCGTGTTCTGCAATCCCCAACTCGCAAGTCCAGCTTGGGGACTACGGACAAAAACGCTTCGCGCCATGGTGTGTACCTATATGTAATAAGCTTGTTATGCTGTTGTATATGATAAATAAATTAATAAATAAATTAAAACTTACCTTATTAGTTGGTCATTAGTAACAAGTTTAGTGCAGTCGTCGACTTACGGTATTTATGTCTTAGCAAATTAGCATCGGAGCTGCTGGGCACGGAGTGTCCCAAGCGTATTTAAGTTGCGGGTGAAACCAGGAAGACGACTTTAATAGTTCCCAACTCCTTAATATTACTAGCCCCATATTGTATCCTTTAAAAGCAAAGTTCTGTGAAACTCTAAGAGCCATGTCTATACTTGCTGATACTGACACGAACTTATCATTGTAATAAAATATAACATAGTAAATAAAATAGGGTGCTTGCGTAATTAAGCAGTGGAGTTGTATAAAAATAAATATATCCATATATCTCCACACGGCAATCTGATCCCAAAGAAAGCATCACGAAAATTTGTCTTACAGTAACCAGCCGGCTGATAAAGTACATAATTATAATATAAACTTATATGCATACATTTTTTGCACCCAGACCAGTCCAAACACAAAAATATCTAAGCTCATCGCATGAAATTTTATTCTCGGTGGGAATCGATCCCATGACTCCCTTACAGAAGTTAAGCTTGCCAACCATTGCCCAATGAGGTAGTCAAATATAAATGTATTTAAAAATCAATTGTGTACGATGTGTACACGCACTTAATTAAATGATTTATACCATAATAGTTTGAGGAGTATGGAAAAAGGGTAGAGACTACAGCAATGCTCAAGAAAAGCGCTTGTCTCGCTGTGGGTAAATACAAATGTAGGTTAACTGTTTGTTTCTTTGCGGAGATGATATCAGGCAAAGTAGGGCTCATAGCCGCATTATCTGGTCACCAGCCGGGATCAGCTTATCTCAATTGTTACACATTAAACTTTAGTGTTTATAGGACATTAGTTGAACCATCTGTTCCTGTTGCTGCTTTGCTAGTATCTTTTAATGGAACTGTAATTAACCTCGTTAATTTTATTTTACATTAACATCTCTTGAATAATTGAAAAATATTGTAAGTAAAAATCTCCAATACGGCATGCAATTTTGACACATTCTTAATTTGTCAAGGATTTGTCCAAATTGTATATTTTTCTTACTAATTTACACGGACCTTTTTTAAATAACTCCTCGTAGGTGCCCATAGTTGGTACTTACCATACATGTGTACGGAATCATTTAATCTCAGTCTGCTTTAATAGACACCGCAAACAATAAATGAACACATAAACATTAAGAAAATATAAAACGAAACCGCCGTTTAAGATGCTTCGCAACACGAAAAAAATAGTATCAACAAATCTAAGCTTAATAAACGAACACTATAAAAATGTATATACTATTCTGTCGGACTAATATCAATTTATTTCATCTAACCCAAACCATCAACTTTATAATCTCTAATACATATTCAGTTCCAGACACGCCATTAGTCGGCAGCTCCCGAGTATTCCCTAATACCTGTGCTATAACTTTACTAATTCATATAGGCACGTAAAAGGGAAATTAACCCAGTGTTCTTAATTACATTTTCGCATGCTTTACTTTCGCTTAAAAGGGTCGCTTTGTACACAGTTTACCCAACCCTTACACATTCAAATAGGTGAAAGTTTTTAATCCCACTTTTAACACGATTGTACTAAATTATGTCATATTGTGTTTGCTCTAAATACTTGTACGTTAGTGTCGAAAAATGATCGTTTGAAAATATGATACAGCGTTTTCATGTTTAGCATTCCATTGCGAGTTATGGATTTTCACCTACAATCTACATTATAATTTCTTTACCCGCCAAACTATTGTGTTGTACGGCCTACTATATACCTGGAACAAATCCGACAGCCTGTATGTATTTGTATCTACTATAGCTCTGCGAGGGCTTTTAGTATTAACAAGTCTTAACAAAAGACTGCTCTGATTTTATTCGACATTGGAATCTGTTAAAATGGATTATTCGAAAATGTTCCGGCCGAGATTAATTTTTCGGAAACGAGAATAGAAGTAAATTTTAAATTGATCGATTACTTACTTTCATAAAAACTTATCATCTCAGAACTCTCTAGGTCGCCTAATATTAGTCTTAGTCCTTGGGGAGAAAATAGGTTTATCGAACGACACAGATTAAAGATCGAGTTAGACTAGAGATTATTTCTTTTTCTCAAAATCATTTGATGCCCATAATTCACTTTATTTTTCATAGTTTGATCTAAATCTTTAACTCAAACCAAGAAATCAATCATTATGCTATGAATTTATAGGCAAGTGAATAATAATTTACTAAATTAAAACTAGAGCAATATTTATCATGACATTTTCCAAAAAGGTGTAGATTTTTGCCCTTATTTCTTATCTATATTGCTATAAAAAATAGTTTCACAATCCTTTAAGATCAAAGTCGTCCTGAAAGCTGTAGTATGACATACGCTGCAAAAATGTGGTACATGACATTGGCACCAGTCTACAAGCTGAAGGTAGCTCAACGTGCTGTGGGAAGAGCTACGCTCGGCGTGTCCCTCCAGGGCTGGATCCGAAACGAGAATAACAGGCAGAGAATCAGAGCATCCGACATAGCTCAAAAGATTACAAATGTGAAATGAATTTAATTCAACACTTTTCTCTAGTTTATGTACGGCGCCGTACCTACCTAACTACCTACATACATACCTACCTACATATCTAACTACATACCCACCTATATAACTACTTACATACCTACCTACACTTACATGTTAATATCGTACCAACATACTTATGTACATATTAATATCATACCAAAAAAATATTCTCTGCTGTAGTATTTATAAAAAATAACAGGCGGATGATACCGCAAAACACAGCTAGCAATAACATAACCAAAATTTGAAATGCGAATACAAAACTGGAAACAGGATCGCGTGTTTGTTTGAATGCGAACGAAATTAGGTTCTGTACATATTGGTGGGTACACAACTGGGTGATTGCTTTTGGGTTTCGCTAATCTCATTACAACTGGACACATTTGTACCGAACAGTGGATTAGCACGGGTTAGCGTAGATCAAAAGAAACTGAAAGACGATGCAATAATAACATTCGTAATTTGATTTGTTTGAAACGAACAATATTCTCCTTGTTTCTCTTTTAACGTATATACTCTGAAAAAAACACCGTTAATTTGGCTAATTTTATAATAATCATAAGTTTGTTCTATGCAATGTTGAAAAGATTTCTTACATTTAATTTAATACATTATAAAGATTTTTAACAGCACACAGAATCGTACAGAAACAGGTTATGTTACAAACATTTTACCCAGTCAATACGTCGTACGTTTGACCCACTTATTAACCAATAAATACTAAATTACCTCCACGTTATACCGCCCGCTGTTGTAACTGTTAAAGCAAACTGCCTGCTTAACAATGGATATAGTACGGTAAAAAACCTATTTTCGGGAATGAAATACGGTGTTTAGAGAAATTTGTACGTAGGTACCAAGTCATTAATTTTAATGCTATACTTGCTGGTTTATATTTGTAACAAACTGTTTTATACTTGAGGGTTGGAAACAAAGTCGTAGAATTCATTGTATCCATAATAACAATGAGTATTACTGTAGAAAATAGAACGTGTATACCGTTTAACTCCACTACAATAAGCTTTGTATAGAACGAATCATAGATAACAACTAATTTTGTAACATTTGAATGTAGTTTTTGGAGGTTTAGTATCCGGTGGCAAATCGTATTATCAGTACCTACACAGACCTATTATTGAAAATAATTGAAATAACATGTAAACAGTCGAAGAACTTCAAAAGGTTTTTAAATATTTTTCATGTACAAATTTGTATTCATCTGACTACAACATCTTCCTGATTGTAAAAAAAAGCAAAATATGTCAGCTAATAAAAAGGGTTGTTTCAGCGATCAAGAAAGAATTGCGTCAAGAATTTCTCAGTAAATTAATTATCTAAAATATTTGCGAATAACCGACATATTTTCTTAAATTTAATTATGAGTCGGTTGTCATGGAACATTATTAAGCAAGAAATCTCAAGTAATATTATGTGGCGGAAGTATAAGGAGGGTAAATCAGTGGCGTTATTCAGTTCAGTAGCCAGATTGATCGATTAAGTGCTCGTGCGCTGAGAATTATTAATAGACTTTAGTTAGACAGACTGACTGATACACTACATACACTTTAACATAGTACTTACCTACTGTTTCACCTGTATATCGAAAACGATAATGGAAATATCCTGTGACGAATAAGAGAAGCCGTCTAGAAGCATTTTTAAAGCGGGCGTGTCGTTTAGATAGGCGACGCTGCAAAAACAAAGTCGTCAAACGTTTGAAAGGTGATATAGTTACCATAGATTTCAATATGGAATGTAAAATGGTTACAATAGGTTTCAATATGGGACGTAACAGGGTTACAATAGGTTTCAATATGGAATGCAAAACAGTTGCCAGGGGTTTCAATATGGAACGCTTAGTAATATTACTAGTTACGTTAGCAATTGCTATAGCTAGGTGAGATATGACCCTAACTTTTCCGCTCCAGCTTCTAGCGTTTTTCCAACGTTATAAATGTCCAAACATATTTCCCCCATGTATTATTGAGCGTTGGAATTCATAACTGTTTCCAGCGTCCGTACTTAGTTTCTTTGAATTCCAGAAACGTACAAGACAAAGCGTTTTCCATCATTCAGCCACAAAAATCAATTACGCATTATTATTTTACAAGATCCTTGCCCTTTTACGGTGGAAATACAATCTATAAGTTCGCGTATGAATTTGTAAGCACTCCAGAAATGAGGTTTTAATACTTTTTACCAGTATTTTTTATGTACTTACAAGAAGACTTATTTATGTGTAACTCCTTTTTTTAACATAATATAGCCCTTAACTTTGTTGGCTACTTATCATTATTAATATTTTATTGATACACAAGGCATCGAAATTGAGTACTTAAGATTTTTAAACCAACTGTCTCATCTCAACAAGGCTTTGCTGAAAACTGGGAAAAAAATTAATACAAAGTAAAAACTCTTCAGAAACGTGCTGTCGTTTTGAAATAAAGTGGCCGCGTAACTCAAATGAAAATCATTGTCATACCAAAAAGGGGATGATTTTAAATGGGAGGGATATAAATAAAGTTTTTAATTTTTTTGTTATTATTATTGAGTAATATTAAATATTTTTCCATCATTACATATTACATATTTTTCATTACATAATACCATTAAGTTCATGCTGACTTCATTCATAAAATAGGAATCTGTAGTAATTAAATATTTCTTCATTTAGAATTAACAAAGACTTTTTATTATAACATTTTTGACTAAAACATGGAGGTATTACACAAATGGTTTCAGAAGCCAATGTTATTTAAATGTTGAGCAACTTCAATCAATAAGTTTCCAACAACATATTGTAACAAATTTAATTTCTGAATATCCAGAAACCAACATGCGGTATATGAATATACATATTTAAGGCTATAATAGTAAAGTAAAGTAGACGGAAACGCGAAAGTTTAAACGACCTTATAACACGGTGTACTTCTCCGATCCATACATTATTGAATCACGCGATAGAGTGCAATATATTTAGGACCTCAACGCTGATATCATCAATGCGAGCAATGTGTTTTACCCTCCTACTGGCTTTTAGGGTTGAAATTTATCTCCGCTAATAAATTACACGCCAACGTTCAAGCTTGCTTGTTCGCACGTTCAACACGATGTTCGCACTATATTTTTCATTTTGCACGTCTTAGGCATCTAACGTAACTCGATGTATGTTCATACATAACGACTACTTAGGCACTCAATGTGTTAGGGCTTGTGATAAGTAAGTATTTTATATTTGTCTTAGCGCTTCATAATAATATGTCACATATAGTGATATTATCAATGAGTTGAGATGACTTGAGATGAGCACATATTTATGACAATGTAATGAATCAAAAGCAACGGAAGAAGTTTAACACAACCGTAATAGTTAAAAACTCTGAATCTCTGACTAACCTTACAGAAATATTTAAGTCTGAAAGTAACAGTTCAGTGAGTTTACTCCAAAACATCGTTTAATCGTTGTGATCGAGGTTTAATACTTTTAGGGAAGTAACGTTTTATAAATCTACTGATAACCAATTTGACTTGCTTTTGTCCTAGTAAGCTGTGGCACAATTTGAATTAGGAGAGAACTTTACGACGCTTATGGTCGGGTTAGGTCTCGTATATTCTTTCCCTCTTTTCGTTCCGTCATCAGCGTCCTAATAACCGTGCGTATATATGTATGTATAGTTTCGTGACTGTCGCATTAATTTTGTTCTTAATTCCCTATTTCTGGGCGCTTTAAGAAAGTTTAGAAACAACCTGGAGTAAGTTTCAGCAGACTTCAGTGCTAGCTTCTCGATAAGACTAAATAATAACATTTCTAAATAACTATTGTTAAATACTGTAATATAAATACGGTTAATTCGTAAACTTTTAGGTGTGGCTTTCACTGACGCAAAAATGGAACGTCAAAGTGAAGATCCGGAACATTTTTAAAACATATTTTATAAATAATGGCTCGTAACGGCTTTTTAATTAATATTAAGTAATTAAAGTTGTTTATTACTGTCTGTCTGTCTGGGCGAAGTAAGAATACATTACCCAGCCACGATATATGGTATCGTAAAAGCCGACTAAACTCGGCGCTGGCAGATTTCGGATTTCTAAATACCTATGTTGCCTATGGGCAGCAACATGGACGGTGTGAGAAGCTGTTCCCTGCGATCCGACCTACATGCGCAGTTTAGGGATTATGGGATCAGGAGAAGCATATATCTAGCAGTAGACTGTCATAGACTAATTATAATGATGATATTATTACAACGTTATTCAATGTGTAAAAACTAATATTATTGATGATTACATATTGAGTAAATTATGAAAATAGAACATTCAGTTATAGGTACAATGTCAATGCACGGCACCTGTGTTATCTGTAATATACTCGTAATTGGGCGCTTATCTTATCTGTATAATGAGGAACGTAAGCTCATTGACTTAATTATAATATACAACACTAATATATCACGCATATCTACATAGTTAGTAGAATTTTGAATTTATTAATTTAGAACGCTCTGATCGAAATTAGGAACAGCTGACTGACAAATTTGTATATAGAAACAATATTATAACTCAGCTCATAATATTGACTGCCTCGTTGGTCGTGTTAGTTGCAAGTGCGACTGTCAATCGGGAGCTCCTGGGTTCAATAGCCAGGGCGGGCACTACAAAATTTTACTAATTTAGATTTTCTATTAGTGGCTTGAAGTCTGGATAAGTGCCCGGTGTATGGCAATAGGCCCACCACCTATTCAATAGTGCGACGTAAACGTAACTGGTGCAACGTAGGTGTGTTCTACATTCCTCTGCCTACCTCTTCGGGGATTACAGGTGCGATGTTACGTTAGTAAAATACCTGTATTAATTTTCTCTGGAGGGACCGAAAACAATGTGTGACATTTTGATTACTACATTCCTATACCTTTAATTTAAACATCTGAGGGGCTTTACGTTCCTTTGTGTATTTACGCTTCGAGAATATTCTTTATTAAAATTTTCAAAATTGTCTGAGGATGTTGTTCATTAGGAAATTTTTTATGCATTTTTTAACAGTGGGACGAAACGTTGTCGATGGAAAGATAGTAAATTTCGTTACATAGGTATACTCCAATAACAAAGAACAATTTTAAACCGATAAATGGTGAGAGTTTATAATTATGAAAATTAACAGTATTCTGGCTTCCCCGACGTCACAGGAAACTAGATAACTGTACAAATCGGCTGATTTAGGATTCAGTACGAATTAATGTCTGTCTGATTTTGTCTTGTGTCTGTATGATTCCGTATTTATAGAACGATGTGGTCGCTCAGCGACAAAGTCCTAAAAATAAATGATAAACTATTTTGATTATGTGTTAGACTTTGTTACATAAATACTCGATACATACATAAATACTATTGAAGGTGTTACATAAATAGACACGTGTATGTTACGTGAACATGGGTAGCCCTAGATTAGGTAAAATAATTAAATTTTGGTAAGAAATTAGTGACTTCGCAGTTATAAAATAAACTACCTATCTAGTAATAAAAAACTAGTGGTTTTTGATTGGATGTACTCTTTTATTACATTCAATCAAAAACTTTTTAACATTGTTTTCAATGGTACACTGTCTGTTGAAGCACAATCGCCTGTACGTAGTGCTGCAAAGGATCCGCAGTTTCAACTTGAGCTACCGGCGAAGGATAATATCGCGAGGAAACTAGCCTAAATCAACAAACATAGAAGTCTACGTAATGGTCGCCTATGCGTGCGGACTTTACCATACCGCATGTCATACGGCCTTCATCCTAAGAGAAGACCTGTTTCCAACAATGGAACGGTGAAAAGGGTTGTTGATAATGAACTTTAGGTCAACCCTTATATACACCAACGGAAGTTAAAAAAACTAGACTATGTTATAAACTGTACATACAAGTACATATATATACGTATATGAATGTACAATATTTACCCCTATGCATTTACGTGGAAAGCAACATATCTGTGCAAAATTCTTGTACCTATTTAAAATTCCGTTTTCTACTGAAACACGAACTGCACCTTTTCGCTGCGACTTTATTTTCTACCTGCTTTAAATTAGCATAATTACACTGATATCCTAAAGTAGAACTCAGATCTAAAATTTCACGACTTGTGCGTTTACTGCAGTCACGCCTGGTTTATGTACGTATAAAAATCATACATTTTCACACAATCAATACGTAATAAGTTAAATATATAACTCTAATGCGCGGTGCTTAGCTCTTCGATTCTTGGCCGTTTGTGGGAAATTTCAATTCGCCTTGGCATATTATTATTATTTACCTACCGTAGAGTGAATGAAATTTGTTTGTCTGATTACCCAATATCATCATCGCTGCACAGGGTCTCTGAATATCTAATTGGGAGCACGTTGTAACACAAAAAAGTTTTAATCAAAGTTAGCGGGTGAAAAACACATTGAGCTATTTTATTAAGTTATATTTTCGTATCTAGAAAAAGTTGTCGAATGACCGAATATGTACATATATAAATCCACACGTGCAAAAGACTTACTGAAAAACTGCAGTTGCGTGTTTATTTGACTGCATTTTGCCAGGTGTCCGTGTATGACGCGTTTATAAAATATCCAACACTGGGTCACCTTAACAAGAATACCAAAATTATGAATCTCTATAATGAGCTTAAAAATTATAAATTTTAATTTGAGAAATAAAAGGGAGCACAAAATAAAGAACCGACTAACAAATTTTATTACTTAAAAAACTGAAAGTTTAGAACTGAAACTCGCCGGCGAATAACTTCGGTTCATTATAAACCTTTATAAAGATAGCTGAAATTATTAAGTATGAAGTTTTTTGCTACTTTTTAATTACGAGAAGAAAATTAGTAATAACGCAGCAAAATTAATATACTGAGGTAAGTGATTGGTCTGTTCATTAACGATTAACTGAAAGAGATAAAGAGGAAGCACAGGTATTAATGAGTAG
This sequence comes from Jemadia suekentonmiller, assembly GCA_018245575.1. NCBI lineage: Eukaryota > Metazoa > Arthropoda > Insecta > Lepidoptera > Hesperiidae > Jemadia > Jemadia suekentonmiller. The sequence continues at coordinate 11,016 of DWDU01003868.1, forward strand.
AGAAATACATACATATGTAGGTATATCCATCACAAGATTCATTGATAGAGAATGGGATTTTTTTTGTATATTTCTCTGTATGTGCAAATCAATTTTAATTGCCATCTTCATATGTCATGCTTAATCTTTTTATCAAATGATTTTGATATTTTAAGTGAGGAATTATGACCATTTTCTTTGTACCTGTATTATAAAAAAATAAGTTTTAACTTTGAAAAA
>DWDU01003869.1:0-11232 GCA_018245575.1 Jemadia suekentonmiller
CGACCCGGGAATCGAACCCAGGACCTCCCGATCGGCAGTCGCACTTGCAACCAACACGACCAACGAGGCAGTCAACAATTAAAACAAAATTAAACAAAATTATGTAAATTACAAAATTAAATGGAATATAAAAACTATTTGCTTTATTAAAAACTTATGATACTCATTCAATAGTTGCAACTCATTTTTAAACTCCACTACTGGGTTTGTGTTGCTGCTACGATTAAAATGCTCAATACATTCTGCAGTGTGGATTGGCGGAGATACGGTTTAGTGGCTAAGTCGTCTCTAGTTTTTAATTGTTACATGCCTATCGAACCACAAAAACGCTTCTAGAAATTTGCCATTAACGGTGCACTATCCAAGAGCCGACCGTGCCTCGCGTTGCTTAACTTTATACATCACTCACATTTTGCAACCGCCTCAAGGTCACAAGCGCCTCATCTTGTATATAACAATATCAGAATGAAGACTATCAGTCAATGTTACGATAGGTAGTGTTATTTTTATATAATGTGTTAGAATGAGATGATTTTTAAATAATATTTCTTTATTATTTAACGGATTGATTTATTATCTTTAATTAACATTTATTTGTTTAATTTTTATCAATATTGCTTTTTTCGTTTTAATTTTTATCAGCCGACGCGCAACTCCATTGATTCATAAGGGCGGCCACTAAGTCTAGCGTACAATCAAACTTGATCTATAAAAGCGCGGAGCAATAGGCTTAGCTTACAAGAGGTAGTGGTTAGATATCTCTCTTCCTTTATCCAAGTGATCTTTATCGATTTGATGATAAAATGATGTTTTTCTGTTTAGCGCTGTGAACTTTGCCCTTCAAAGTCCGGGGCACTCAAACGAGCGGATACAGGTGGATGGGCGCATGTGGTGTGTGCTCTCTACATACCTGAAGTTCGTTTTGGAAATGTCACGTCAATGGAACCTATTGTACTGCGACTCATCCCTCCGGAAAGATTCAACAAGGTATTTTCTGCTTGTTATTAGCTCGAAAATGGTGTACGGCCTTAGTGGGGATGTCTTATATATAAATATTAATTTATTTATGGTATTGTGTGTTGACAATAGGATTTATATATGTATTTTTATTTAACATTATTTTATTTGTGATGTTTCTATGTATTCATGTATATTGTTTGTTTTTAGACCTGCTACATTTGTCAGGACATGAACAAACCCCACCGAGCTTCAGCTGGTGCGTGTATGCAATGCAACAAAACCGGTGAGACGACGAAATTTTATTTTTATATTGTTTGATGAGTGTCATACGTAGATGCTTGTTATATTAGCTGCATACTATAATATGGGTAGTTCTAAATATTGACGAGTGTCAGTGAGGGAAAGGGACGCTTTTATTTTGAACTATGATTGATATCAGACAGGCGTATGCTCGTTATCAGTAACATGAACGGAATTTAAATGTGTATAAGCAATGTTAGATCAACAGTTGTGGTCATCATGTGGCAACTCATTGTACAAACATAGCTTGTATGTAGTTTGAGAGCACAAGCCACGGAATAAGTGAACCTAAATTACGATAAAAGCAAACGGAGGCAGATTATAGGATGACGTAATGCAAGTTTAGATGATTATTTTATTTTAACACATAATCTTCTCATATTATATTCATTGGTAGATTTTAAATAATAAAGTGATATATTTATGAGAGTACCTACTTCTTTGGCACGGTCATTCTAGCTTAGGGTCTCGCGTTTGATATCGGCCGAACAGGTACCTGAATGGAGTATTTAGATCGATACCTGCCACGTAAGTTATGGCAGCTCACGTAAGATCATTTTTACTTTTATATATTAATGTCTCCTTTTTAATGTGTATTATTAGTTCCCCGTTGCGAAATGTATATTATATATATGTAATACTAATACATTATGCATACTCGTGTTGTTGTCGTTGATTTCTAAGTACATAGTGGTATCTGTAAAGTTTATGTTTTAACATACTGTAGTACACTTCGGGGGTATCGAGGCATACGTCATAATTTAATTGTGGGACACTACATACATGTATATTACGAACTAAGTGAGTTACGTGTCTTCATCATTTTATTATAACATGAGGTATGATTAATTAAAATTCAATAATTTTTACTTTCTTACGGCATACAGCGGAGTCATGCGAATAATACGACAGAATAATGCTGAACGGGCATGTACCCCACTGTGACGATAGCGTTATTGTCGGTAAAGGAGTTTTGTTACACAGCAGGAAGTAAACACTGCACGCGTTGACATATATGATTAGTTGATCGAAGGTATTATTTTAATTATGGTAACGGGAGATGGCTAGACATTGAATTGAAATTGAAAATATGACAACGAATAATTGCCTTGTTGGTTGAGTAGTTGCAACCGCGACTGTAGATCGAAAGTTTTCGGTTTAGAATCCCTGGTCGGGCACTATTGAATCTTTGTATCTTAGAATCAAACTTAGATTTTCTATTTAATATTTCTAGTTTTTGCTCGTTGTTTAGATTTGTGCCTGGTGTATGGCAATAGGTTCAGCCTCTATTCCATATTGGGACGTTAGTGTAATGGATGAGACGTGGTATGTACTACACTCCTCCGCCTATGTCTATGGGAATTACAGGTACGATGTTACATAAAAAAAATTACATTTTGAATGAAATCCAGTAAATATTTATTTCATGCTATACCTACAAGCTGCGTTTGGTTCACTATTTATTTTGTTATAATTTATTTCTGAACGTACCATCACGCCTGTAATCTCCGAAGAGGTAGGCAGAGGAGTGCGGTACACTGCCATGTTTCACCTGTTCCGTTTAGGTCCCACTATGGAATAGGTGGTGTGGCTATTGCCGTATGCCGGGAACATTACCCGACTCCAAGCCGCTACTAGAAAATCTAAATAAAAAAAAATCATGTAGTACCCGACCCGGGATTTGAACCCAAGACCTCCCGATCGACAGTTGCGCTTGCAGCCAACATGACCAACGATGCAGACATATTTCAGATATGGAAACTTCAGCGATTTTGTTGCATTTGCAAGCATATGCTATATGCGCATTTGTAAGCAAATGCTCTATGAGTATTATACAAAACAAGATAAAATTGAATTCGTAATTAGTTTAAACTTACAACAAAATGCATGTTCGCGAGCGCCTTGGATATTTTAGAACATGAGATGACAATCATATAAGATACCGGACCGAAAACCAATCCAACTGGTTATGCGTTGATTGTGCTATGACACGGATTATAGTGTATTCGCATTGTAAAGATATTATGTCTGCATTTATAACTGAAAATATTTGTTACTAACACCAGCCTTGGTGTGTATCCTTCGATATTTTACATAACGCTTAAAGCGGTTGACAATACCTACTGTTTTTGTAAATAACACATTCTTCTGTACTGGAAAAAAATTGATACGTTAGCACGTGATTACTTTAAAATGTTACTTGAAAGTCTTTATGGAAAATATATTAAAATGGCAATACTATTTTATCAGGTGGTGTCGGTGAGTATTTAAAATCCGAGGCTACGTATGATGCTGTTATGGTTTGCACAAATAGTAACGTATGTTATTTATGTATGATATATATATATACATATAGGTTATATATATGTATATATACAAATATGTAGCGCTAAATATTGAAATTTGTGTAATTTGCTGTTAGTATCAACCGTGTATATTTATATGACCACAACTGTATATATACAACAACCCGAATGGTAATTCGATTGAGAGATAGTTGACGTAATACTAGAATCATTAGGTTCGGAAGCTTTGGACACCTTTTGCTTTTATTTGAGATGATAATGTAATTATATTCCGTAGCGACATAGAGGTAGCTAGATGCACGTGCCGCGAATGGAACGTTCGAAGGAGGTGGGGTGCTTTGTCGGGTACGCAGTGATCCCGAGTAGAGTTTAACGTAAACGCTTATTACTTGGTACGCTCGGGCTAATTTTTCCTTGTCGGTTGCGTCGCAGGTTGTAAACAGCAGTTCCACGTGACGTGCGCTCAGAGTCTCGGCCTGCTGTGCGAGGAGGCCGGCAACTACCTGGATAATGTGAAATACTGTGGCTACTGCCAACACCATTACAGTAAATTGGTGAGTAGGCTGGTGAGTATTTCCGCTTTATTAACCCTTTATATTATCGTAGGTCCCGCGAACCTATGAGCAAGTATTTACTCGTAGTTTCTCGGTTCCTTAGTTGTAAGAGTAAAAGGCCGTTTCTATTTCCCGCCGATATTTCAATGTATGTAGGTATACTAAAGAAATACTCTGTAATATAATATTCAGATATTTATATTGGCCAATTGATCTTAGTGTTAATATTCAGAATGGCTTTTTACTATAGACTAAGGCTCACATGCGGTATGGATTCCCTATATATTACGCGAGTTATTTAACTGACTCTTTTTAGCATATGTTGGTGTACTTCATAGATATTTGAAATATTAGCTTTTTAAAATTCGCAACGAACATATTTCGCTGAAAAATTATAATTTTATATTGGTTTTGTTAATTAAACGCTGGGTTTGATTGAATGATCGTCATTATCGGTCTATTGATCTATTCCAGTTCATTGCTAGACATAGACCCACCCTAAGCGGCTAGCCCATGATCCCCACGCTGTGCATGCGGGTGTGGGATCGCAGTTGGGGATTTATTTGTTTATTTTAGTCTTCATTATTCTAATCTGTAATCCGAAAGCGTTACGAACTGGCTTTGACTGGCCCATTGGTACAGTGGTCAGCTAGGTTGCGCAGGTTGACTGTTGCGCCGCGGACGCCGGTGCGATTCCCACTCGGACTAAATATTTGTGATGAGCATAAGTGTTTGTTCTGTGTCTAGGTGTAAAAATAAAAAAAATGTCTATTTCAGTATATAGTTATATCTATATATGTAGTTTATCAGCCGTCTGTTACCATACCACAAGCTCTCTTGACACTTACTTTGGGATCAGATGGCCGTCTGTGGAGATGTCCCGAGATACTCGTATATTATTGTAAGAAAATAAACAATTAGTGTTTAAATCAAACACATAAGGCGATTACATACTATATGTATAGGTAATTTTTATTCATATTGTGTCTTGTCACGTGGTACGTTGCTAATGTTGACCGCTGAACCAACAGGAAATCGTTTTATGAACAAAAACTGAAAGTCTAACCAATCAAACTAACCGCCTACACCTTATCAATTGCTGTATATTTAGTGTCCTGTTTCCTATTATTGTTAACAGAATAATACACGGTAAAATAAATAATATAGGTAGTTTTACTCGGTGCCGGCTTCCTAGTGTTCGCTTCGAATGTGAACGGGCTATAGTCGTTTTTTTTATTATATTTTTTTTTTATTAAACGCATACATATCCAGTTTTCTGTTGTAAGTTGGACGCCTTGTAACCTCGCACTGTGTAAAATCAATTCATGTGAGCTCGTGTTGGCTGTATAAAATACGTAGGAATGAGATATTTTGGCGCAGAAAAAGGGCGGTAACGTGAAGACGATTCCACCCTACAAGCCCGTGTCGCACGACAGCCAGTCGAGCGACTCCAGCTGCGACAAGGACGGCGAGACCTCGCCGGTGGCCAGCGGCAGCGGCACCCCCACGCACGTTGGGAAATCCAAAGGAGTACGTTACAAGCTTTACGTATCGTAGTTTGCTGATTTCAGTGTTAAATCATAACCGCAATTGATATATGCGAGAAATGTCGGCAAGTGCCAGCTGCATTTGCTATCTGCGCTCTTGTCGTCCCAACAACACGTGGTGGTTGACAACTAACATGACACATACATTTCAAACTGTTGTGTGAGATGCATACGCTATGTTGTAACACTAGTAATCGTGCTTAGGGCTGGTTAGTCTCTCAGGCGTCCTAATCCGATTTGTTTTGGAGTCAGTCAGCAACTTATTCCTTGATGTATATGAATATCTACATATATCCTTTTGAAGCTTCAGTGAAAAAAAAATCTTATTACTTATGTACTTTATACGCGCACACGTTTTACCCATATATACACACATTTAATTTTATTTTCAGCCCGGTCGCAAGTCGTCGCACTCGAGCAGCGGCAAATCCGGGAGCCAATCTAACTCGTCAAAGACACCGTCGACCTCGGCCCAGCCCTCAGGTACATGCTTTCATTAGCACCGGTTTTATAAGTTCTTAGCTTTGATAAGTTCTTATTTTGAAATTTACTTGTGATACTTTTTAATTATTTCTTTTTATTATTATTTTGGATTACGGAAAGAAGACCAATTATGAGCCATCATTATTTATTTGATACATATGACATTGAAATGTCACGTGTTATTTTGACGCATTACCGAAGTTGATGCCTACTAATAAATTATTTAATCTTTAAACTTCTTTGAATGTAACCAGTAAAATCTCACGAAATTTACCGACGACAACTAAATGAGACCACATGATGTATTCCACGTACACGTGTATATTCGGAATTTAACAGGCTTTTTATGTACTGCAGTGTTGGTGTGATCCGATATGTTTGCCGATTGATAATGATGTGTGATTAATTGTGGTGTTTTTGTACTTGGCCGTGGGCTGCAGGCTCGGGCAAGGAGATGCTAGAGCCGCTCGCCACCCGCAAACACAAATCCGATAAAAGTGTGTTCCGTTACGTAGTTTATATTCATGTTCGTAGTGCACGTTAATTAACAACACCGCTTGCTTTGACCCAGTGCGCTTGCACATTTCGCCTGATACACCTAGCCCAACTTAAGTCGGTGTAAAAATGTTCAACCGTTGATTGGCACTCGCACCAGGGCTGCTTAAGTCGTTTTGTGAGCTCTTAAATCTGTTTGATTACTTTATTGTTTTACAATAGGAAAATAAATTAGCTGTTCTCGTTAATAGTTACTAAATCAGCGCCAAGTTTCGAGAGGAATCGACGTTAAACTCTTTTTTCGCCTCATAGTGGGATGCGGCTCTTCTCCCAGAATGAGAAGGACAAGACCGTAATCTGTCGCGTTGTCCCAATGCAAGTTGGCAGAATTCACACACATTATGGATAAGTCTAAGACCCAAGTGGTGCAGAGTTAAATTTTACTTACTCGTTAAAGTAGAATAAACTACAGAGGAATTGAAGTATCTCATCGTGTACCCGTCACGAAAATATATATAACCACGTACGTAACGCTATTGTTAACAATTGCGCAAGTTTGTTATACAAAAGACAGATAATTCAATCAGATATGATACAGCTTCGACTACTGCGCATCAGATAAGCAGGGTGATGGTGTGTGTGTGTGTGTGACCTACGTCCATTGTTGTAATGTTCGTTTGAATATAAAACAGCATACGGTTCTTATTATATTCCACGTGTCAGACGCGAATATTGATACGACAAAGAGAACGGATTTGACACTTACACACCGCAAGAGGTCAGCTCCGTCAATATTTTGTATTGTATTTGAATATTTTAAAGTCAAACGAACGTCAGAGATTGAAAATAGGATCGAAATTGAATTGTAAATTTATTCGATTCTTTCCACCGCGTTGTTACAGTTTTTATTTACGCAGAAGGATATTTTTTTCTAGAATAAACCTACCTCAGTTATTTAATGTATGTAGTTCTGGAAAGAAAATCTTGCGAACAAAATGCATTGCCTTAACACGACGCACGTCAGTTGTGTGCCAGTCGTCCGATTTAACGCACAAAAAATATTTTAAGATCACTTTTATTTGCCATAGTGTTTTTCGATTATTACTTGACGGTAACAGCAGGAGCTGGACATTCAAACTAGGCAGGTAAACAATATGTTCCTCTTTACATTAAAATAATATTTTTTGTCATAGCCGAGCCGAGAAAATCTGTTTGTGATCGATTTGTAATTAATTTTTTTTTTTGTAATTGCACATCGGAGTCCATTAATTTTACAAAGGGGTCTTCTCTTCTGTACTTTCCGCTGCAAAAGATATGATATTAAAGGGTATTAACGTGAAATAAATCTTAATTATGTTTTTAAATTTAAAAGATTATAATGGCGGTTTTCCTATAATTTAGTCACAGCTTGTGATCGGATGTCTTATATAAGTGTACAAATAGAAAAAATAATTGCTTCTTCTTATACTGCCGCACAGAGTATAAAGGATACTCTTGTATGGAATGTACGGTACTACATTGCTGCAAAAACAGCCTCTGTATTGTTTTAGGCGAGTTTGTTCTGGGTGGTGTATCGAATTTATGTTAAACTATAAGCAACGTAAAATGCCCTTTTTTTTATATTGCATTTTGGTAACAAAAAATGTTACGGGAGAGACCATCAGGAAGTTTTGGGAAGATTTGAGAATAGTTAGTTTGACACATGAAGTTGATGAAAAAAAAACTGCTACAGATTGCGAAAGAGTGGAATTCAACCTGGAATTATTCAAGACAAGGTTGAATAGGCACTTCTTAGACAATCGTGTTACACCCTAGGCTGCATCTGGCTTTCCATTAGTTGGAATAGCAGTTAGACGTGAGCCTATTGCTGAATAATAAAAAAAAAACATTGTCGTGAGAATCCATCGTCACCAATATATGTATGTATCAGTCAATTAAGAAATTAGCTTTCTGTGTATAGCATGACTTCCGTTGCCTTGTAATGATACAAATAATCAAGGACAGCACTTTGATATATTTCATTAAACGTAAGTGCTCGCTTGATTGTGGCATTGGGACTTGCCGTTCCTGGCTTGTAAAAGTCGATCTATATTTGTAAAGAGACTATTGTTTTATTAACAGCATGAGCATGTTTATTGTTTTGTATACTTTTGAAGTAAGAACGTCTATATCGCGCTTTATACATATTACGTGGCTGATACAAAAAATTTCGAGAAAATTCATTATATGCCAACACCAACGCAGACTTTCCACTTTTAGAATGAGCGATCGACGTATCATCGGATTTTTTTATTCGTTCACTATGCTTCAAAGCTCCAAATTGTAAATTTTAGCGATTTTATTGTTGCCCTATCGATTAGTAGAGATTCAAAGAGACAGGGGGATGGGAGTGGTAGCAAATCTTCGCCTTGATTTTTTGTTACTATAGATATGAAAGAATTTCATAATATGAAGTGTAGTAGAGGCGAAGTTAAGAAAGTTTGTAGCTCTCGATAAATATGCCGCTTTAATTCCCTTGGAAAGAAAAATAAGAACTGGGTTTAGTAGTAACAGTAATGTTATTGCTTCACTACCATTCGAAAAATGCTTTTTTAAACTCGAGTTTTGTAAGTGTTCGAATGAGCCAGCCAATTTCTGAAATGTAATTTAATTACCGACCGCCGATGACAAAAGTGGCAAGTCTGTGTTAGCCTTAAATTGTTCACTATTAAAACACTACCTGGACAAACACTATGAAAAGCATTTAAGGTTAGTATTAACTACTGGCATATCATATTGGATGTTCCAAAATACACTTGTGACAGTTTACTAATAGGAGGGTCGAATTAGAGTAAAACGTCGCTTTGTGATATTGCATAAGTATCGTCTTATGATATTTGAATAGGGATCAAAGGACTTAATTCTGAAATAAAATATCAATTACGAAATGTCATATATGTTCCTGGACTACATAAGTAACTGAAATGTATAATATAATTATTGTATATTATTTATATGCTTAGTATTTTCGATGCCGTACAATGATTTATTTGATTTTATTATTTTGCATTAGATAAATACTGAATGACATTTCAAGGGACATCCTGTATGACGATTATAAAATGCTGATTATTTCATAATTGCATTACAAAATACATGTATCACGCGCAGGGTACACCGAAATTTATCTCTTTCTGAAGTCACTCGCGGCAACAAATATTCAAATGGTACGGATAGTCCAATGCGAAAGGAAATTTGATGGTAGCTTCATCAGTTTTATGGTACTATAGAAAAGTCGTTATAAAAAATTTCTAAAGTCTGTTTTAACTGTACTAAGTTAAAATTTCATTATTTTTTTTTCCGTGTGCCCTGGAGGTAAAATATATATTGCTAAATACTAAAATATTAAGTAAAATAGATATTAATTAATACCAAATTATATAAAGTAATTTAATGAATTTATTGTATTTTTCTGCTAAAGCCCATTGGCGAAAAAGTGAGTGGAAAAATAGTTATTAATCTTATTATTCTTTTTTTATTTTCGTGTCGTTTTCAGAACCTTTAGTATCCCATTTTCATTTGGTTTACAGGTCATCATAACTTTCTTTCATGTTGGTTTCCATTGCAATTACTTGCAAACTTCCTTATGTCATTATTTCCGCACAAGCTTTTCACCATTTATAATGTTTGTATAATTGTTTCATTAAATTCACCAGAAATCTAGAAAAGTAAACGAATAGTTTTCTATTTTTACTTCTTATATTCATATTTTATGAGGTTATAAAAAATGCAATACTGAGATACATAAGTAGTGCAATATAGAATTATAACAGAGATAACTCTTACAGAAGTTAAGAAAACAAAAAATATTTATTTCAAGTATGTCAAACTGATTACTGTCCTTGAAACATTTGTATGTAGGGTAAAGATGTTTTTTTTTCCGCGTCGGTCGGCGGTGATAAGCGCGCACATACGTTAAATTTAAATTGTACCCAGCATACATATTTTTGTGTCATAGATTTTCTGGTGAATAAAATACGTTAACGTGCCATTTGTTTTCGATCAGAATGTGGACATGTCGAAGCATTGCCTGTGCGCTAATTTCTTTTCTGTCACGTTTTGTGTGTTCTACCATCGTTTTCACTGGCAAGTAATTAAAATATTGTATACGAATGTTTAGATAAGAAGAAGCAATCGCCGGCCCGACGCGGTTCGTCCACCGGCGACGGCGGCAGCAGCAAAGCCAGCACGCCCGCTCCGTCCCCGCAGCACTCCATGGAGCCTGTGGCGGGACCCAGTGGCAAATGTGAGTACATTATGATTTATATAACACACTTGGGAAATCTACCTACGGGTTGGGTATCGGTGTCAAAAGCGAATAAATTTACAACTGAATCCATAATACAGTCGCGCCACTCGTCGTCTCAGAGCAAAGCTTCAAGGACTGTTGTTTTGTGACAAGAATAGATATAGAAGTGATACTTCGATTATGTGGAGTTTAGACATATAATATTATAATGTTAAAATTTTAATTTAGTTTCGTTATTAGTCAAATAATGGCATCAACAAAGAGTTTGAAAAGGTGTAGTCCTGTAATATAAGTAAAAT